>OZ023205.1:72912169-72937169 GCA_963995525.1 Escarpia spicata | reverse complement strand
TTTCATACCGGAGACTCTTTAGTTGCAGTTTCCTTGGGAAACGGTCTGGAAAATACGTCTCCGTTTGATTGACATAAACAGGCACAACACAGTGTGTGGGCATCAGTGCAAGCGAGGAAAGACGTTCTTGGCCCATACTGGCCCGCGCGAAGGTTTTCAGACGTCATAGAGCCCTAGCAGGTTTTTCGCATCCGCATGACGTTACGGGGATTGTCCAGTCCAATTGCATCACCACAAAGATGTCGGGGAATGATTCTCGCTGGCATTCTTTGGTTGCTTTTGCACAGCTTTTTAAGTAGTCCTTTGGCTCTTTAACGCAATAGCGCTGCGCCCATCGATGCACCTTTTCTGGTAGCACGCTCGGAGATGGCAGATCACCTTTGTACATGGCGAATGTTTCTGCAAGTTCAGTAGTGAGGGACGCCAAAGTAATACATTTTCACATCTGGACAAAAGCATGAAAGTTGGTACAGATTACTTTGATACAATACTATTTCAGAATTTTGATGGAAGCAACCTGATATTTTGATGCTTTTGCCATTTTGTGAAAAATTCAAAATGGCCGCAACCCGAAATCTAAAATTGCCAGATCTCTGGAACCTGTGCTCCGATTTGGATGATCTTAATGCCGTTTCTACGGTATTTGGGAGTGCTGAAGTGATTGGTGAAGTTTTTGAATCGATTTAGGGTCAAGGTTACATGCTATGGGTCAATATGAAGGTCAAATTTCCGCTAAAGCACTACTTTCTTAATATTTTCTCTCATTTATCTCTGGTATCCTCCAGTACGATTGTTATTATCTTGATGTCTTTCATATATCGTTCCATCTACATTGGGGTCAAAGTCCCACGTTCGGGATCAAGGTCAGTATGGTTTCATAACTTTGCTGTTTATCAAAGCTACGTGTATGTGGCATTGGGCCTTTCACGGAATATGATATAGGCAGTTTAAATATAAATATATTGTAGTGGAAAACAAAGTTTATTTCAAATCAGTGAAAGGAATACCCTTAAGACCATCACATAAGGCTTAGGCATCACCAGTTACACATTTACGTACTATTTATAGGCAATCAACTTGCAGGATCGCATCAAAATCCTTTTCGCCAGCAAGACGTTTTGCATTCATGAAATCTCTTAAAGTCCATCGTTGTTGATGCATCCACATTCACAGTGACTGTGAAGAACATTTAATACCTGCCCTGGCACATTTGCAGTTTCCTCTGCAGGTTTTTCCACACGTACAATGGTGAAGGAGAGCAAACGCTTTGCTTGCGTCGGCTTGCACTGTTCAGAGTGGTGCCTAGACTTTCGTTTTCACGTCTTGCACCCAACCGCACGCTGAAGCATCTGGAACATCTTGGTGTCGTTGCCTTCCTTGTCTCCAGATATAATCCGCCTAGTGCAGAGCTCGTCTTGTATGCTGGAGCAGGGCTTCCTGTGTCTGGGGGGATGAGGTCGAGCGTCCGAGTACCATAAGTGAAGAGTTGACATCTGGCATGACATTGACCTTACATCGACTCAAAAACTTCACCAATCACTTCAGCATTTCAAAAACCCTAGAAACTAAGACACTAAGATAATCCAAATCGGAGCACAGGTTCCAGAGATCTGGCAATTTTCGATTTTGGGTTGCCGCCATTTTGAATTTTGCACAAAATGGCAGAAGCATCAACATTTCAGGGTGCTTTCATCAAAATTCTGAAATAGTATGGTATCAAGGTCATCTGTGCCAATTTTCATGCTTTTGTCCAGATGTGAAAATGTATTACTTTAACGTCCCTCACTATCACGGTCGCCATGTCAGTGGATACAAGGGGGTCATTGCACCTTGATATTGACCCTCAAAATGTGTGACCATAATCCCCAATTGAAAAAAAATCTTTATAAATCCACCCAGGGTGTATGTAAATCCCACAATGCACACCAACTACCTATGAACTGGTAGTGAGGACACACAGCTGGGTGTTTACTCGTGTTTTAGTGACGATTTGACCTTATCATTGACCTCTCGCATGTGACCTTGACCATAAATCGATTCAAAAACTTCACCAGTCACGTCAGCACCCCCAAACTCCCTAGAAACGACGCTAAGATGATCGCATGAAAATCTCAGGTTGCTCCCATCAACATTCTGAAATAGTATGGTATCAAGGTCATCTGTGCCAAATTTCATGCTTTTGTACAGATGTGAAAATTTACGGCCTTTCCTGACATTAACGTCCCTCACAACAGGCTTCTACTTGCATTACACTGCTGAGACCAGGCCTAGGAGAGAAGTATTTCTCCGAGAAAATGCTGAAAACATATAGTCTGATGACCATTTAACCAAATAGTCCTACCATGAGAATTTTAATAAATAACAAAATTAACACAAACATATTTAGTTGAAGTATTTTTAATTAGTTTAGATTAATAATTCTATTTAACACACATTTAATTTGAACGTTACAAAAACCAACTTAATCCAACCCAGTTCACACTATCACACTAGCTGTTAACATTAACACATGCACGTGCACATTTTATACTAAATTATGCATTAACATTATAGTATGGTAGTGCCTAACAGACTGCAGGCCAAATTGTTTTTTGGAAATTATCATGTTTTTTAATGGATTGACGCTGAACTGAGGATCACAAATTCCATTACTTGTTCGTGAAACTATATTGATTGTCGCGGTATACATGTTATACGTCAAGACAATTTCCGTTGTCTATGATTTTTAAAGGTTGTAAATGAATGCCCACCTGGTCAATTTACACTGCAAAAACATTGGTCTGAAAAGCTCACTTGTTACTATTGTAATTTGTCCTTAATGTAGTAAATACATTATTCCGTCGTATTTTCCTGGGTATTCTGTTGAACGATACGGGCAATTATTAGTTCGAGATCGGTAAAGGACGATCCATTAGGAAAACATTGCCATATATAAATTAGTGACACTTTACAAGTCGCATTATATTACAGCGCTATAACTGTTAGTTCACCCACTCAATCCGAATGAGTACTGTACCTTGTTAATGTACATTTGTCCTACTTCGGTGACAGAGTAACACTAAACTATCGTAAACGTGTTACTATTATATAGCCCTATAACACATTTGGCGGTGTGATATTCCGTGTAATTGTTCGTGTTTATGTTTGAATGAGCCATTAACATATCTCAAGTATCAATAAAATGTTTCCATAACACGTATCAGGTTCGCTATGTGTCAGCAGCACGTCCGCAGCTTATTGAACATGGAAACTTACTACGTTCCATGAGATAAACATCCTAACTATATTCGAGATAGCAATTTCAAAACGTCGTACACACACGCACACACATATATACACACACACACACATATATAAATAGCACACAAAAGAATGAATTGGTGCTAATTATATACAATATTTTAAGTTGATGAACCACACAATATTTGCTGAAAACAATAGAAATGTTACTATTTCACAACTTTGCTATTGTTTTGTTTGATTTGTCCAGTTTTCCAAACACTATATTACACAAAGGCGAACACGCACACCATACACACACACACACACACACACACACACACACACACACACACACACACACACACACACACACACACACACACACACACACACACACACACACACACACACACACACACACACACACACACACACACACACACACACACACACACACACACACACACACACACACACACACACACACACAAACACACACGCACACACACACACACACACACACACACACACACACACACACACACACACACACACACACACACACACACACAAACAAACACACACACACACACTCACATACAGCCACGCGCACACATACATACTGAATTACAATTTCTTTTGAACGAAACAAACCACATCGTATCATGGGGAGGCTTCAAACTGGAAATCGGTATTGAGTGGGGTACCACAGGGTTCAGTATTAGGTCCTATATTGTTCTTAATATATATCAACGATTTGGATGATGAAATAGCAAGGTGTTGAAATTTGCGGATGATACAAACGTGTTTAGAAGGATTAAAAGTGATGGAGATAGACAGCATTTACAAGATGATCTTGACAGGTTGATCAAATGGTCTGAAAAGTGGCAAATGCTGTTCAATTTTGGGAAATGTAAATGCCTCCACACAGGACATGGGAACGAAGAAGTAGAATATACAATGGGGGGTACTGTACTAAGTACTACTGTAAAAGAAAAGGACTTAGGGTTAACCATTAGTGCTGATATGAAGGTTTCAGAGCAGTGCGGAATTGCAGCTTCAAAGGGAAATCAAATCCTTGGATTAATTAGGCGAAACATAGCTAAGGAAAAAGAGCTAATAATACCGCTGTACAAAACAATAGTTAGGCCTCATTTAGAATATTGTATTCAAGCGTGGAGGCCATATCGCAGGAAGGACATAGATATGCTAGAAAGAGTGCAGAGGAGAGCAACTAAAATGATACCAAATCTGAGGGATCTTAGTTACGAATACGCCTAAAAAATGCGGTTTAACAACACTAGAGACCCGGAGATTGAGAGGAGATCAGATAGAAGTGTTTAAAATATTGAAGGGTTATGAAAATATTGATAGAAATATTTTTTTCTCAGTTAAGAAAGATAGAAGGACTAGAGGACATGAAGTTACATTAGCAAAGGAGCAGTGTACATTACATATAAGAAAGTTCTCATTTTCACAAAGGACTGTAAATGAATGGAACAGATTACCTGCTGATTGTGTGGGTGCTAGTAGCGTGAATATGTTTAAAAATAAAATCGACACATACCTCAGACGGGCGGGATACACATAGATAAAAGGGTCGGACTCTCGATAAGCTAAAGGGTTTCCTTGTCCACCTGCCACCTAGAGTTAATTCTCTGGGTGGCAATCTTGTTAAATCTCTTGTTAAAATTGTTGTTGTTATTACTTATTGCGTTCTTGTGCAATGAAGAGACTATGATATTCAACAACATGCGTGTTTTATCTAATACAACGTAATTTGTATGTGTGAGCTCTCCTAAAATCATGGTCACATAACTGTGACCCTTTAATCATTTGCACTGAAACCGGTCCCCCAAATTAATCTAGCTAGCAACCTTGATAAAATACGACTGATCACTGGCATAAGGCAATCTTGATACTTTTGTGTATATACAAAACGGCTGCACTGATTATGCATTTAAGTTTTCTAAGAAAGCATAATTGAAAACAAATGTATAATGCATTACGTCTTAATGTATCATACGGCCTTCTTGCCTGATACAGTAATATCTCTGGAAATAAAAAAATATTAACATAATGTTTAAACTCTAATAGAAAAAAGTAGGTTTATTATACAAAAGTAAATTCATAGGTCATGCCTACCTCATATTTAAAATGTATGGATTTATTAAGTGACATGTTTTATTTATAATTCAATGTGTATAACATAATATTACAAAAGCAATGCCCACAATATCTCTTCACGTTTGTAAAGAGCAAT
The DNA here is from genome assembly GCA_963995525.1 of Escarpia spicata. NCBI lineage: Eukaryota > Metazoa > Annelida > Polychaeta > Sabellida > Siboglinidae > Escarpia > Escarpia spicata. Next base: position 72,931,684 of record OZ023205.1, on the reverse strand, counting down.
AATGAAATTCACCGTCATGTTTCCATACATAATAATAATATCCACTTAGGTGATATGAAACATAAATTAAAAAGCACCGATTATGTTACAAACTGCATACAATAATGTTGCATGTTTTTTATGTCCTTCACCTACCAGTAACTAAAAGGCACAATCTCAAAACATAATTGTAATTGTAATTGTAAATCCACATTCAGACGTGTGCTTAATAACAATAATGAAACAATAAAGAAACACTCAATAAATTGTCAAGAACAGGCCAACACGTAAGTTCGTTCAACGAGTTTGATGTCCCGTTGCCTATAATGTGGATGTCATTGATGTCCTAGATGAAAACAAGACTGGCTCACATTTGTCATCCATTACACGATTGGTAATAATAGTAAATATGAGTACTTGTTTTAATAATCATAATTAGAATAAAATGGCGTGGAGCCTGCCAGTGAGGAAGCAGACATGCGCCTCATATTACACGTTCAACGAAACAGTGGTCGTATACATAGACACATTCGTTTAACCCTTGCTGCTTCATTTTATTTGCGACCAGCAGGAATTTGTTGGGAATTTACAGGCCAGAAAACAAAATGTTACCTGTTTGTCAGATTACCGCGAAATATTCACAATAAGCAACGGCCAGCATTCATGGGATCCACGCATTAAGTTTATAGCTTGCGATTCCACAACATCATTGGCAGGATTCAATAAGACGAACTACTGGGTTGTATTTACTAATGGTGAAAGAAATGACGCTACATTGAACACATAGAAGTGTTCATCTGTAGGTGGTGTGGTGTCCCATGTCTGTTTGGAGGTGAACGCATCGTGTGAACGCATTATGCTATAAGCATTAATGTAAGTGAAAACAATCTGATATCGTTGGCAGGTTGTAACGCACAGAATATATGTTCTGAAATATGATATTTAAAATTGTATTTAAACAATATGTTGGTCCAATGTTGTAATTTTAAAGAAAAAATGGTCCAAAAACTGGCCGGCATAACAACCTACTGTCTAACCAGTGACCTATGTAGAAAACCAGTACTTCATTGGAGACTTGTAAGATAAATAGTAGTTATCATGTGGGAAAAAAAGTGTTTTGACCAATAAGGTGTCAAATCTGATGTTAAGCCAAAATTACCCATAATTAACAAAAAATCCAAATTGTGTTTTGCAAACGCTATGTACTATAACCAAATATATTTGTGGATAAAATCTAAAATGGTTGGACAGTTGTAACCCACTGATTACATCCTGACGAATAATGGTTTATATAGTTGCTTAACTAGATTTTCTGTCAAATTTTTAATTTTTCGGTAGCAAAATGACCCATATCTGGCCAAAAATACCAAAGCTGACCGGTTAATATTCCGTTTGTGTAATGTATGACCTAAATAGCGAAACTTTAAAGCACTTTTGAAAATGTTTAACATTGTTATTATGTTTTCAGACCTAACAATCCAAAACCAGAAAGTCCAACCCATACAATAATCAGTAACGTATATAGAGAACATATAAAATTGTTGGCTGCTTGTAACAAAAAATTCTTGAAAGTCAAGATTGACGTATCCAGTATGTCGCTGTTTGCTTACGTCACAAAAACAATTTTGCCAGTGACCTCCGCCAAGCCTTGCCTTTGCCACCAGTGTTGATAACGGTTATATACGTGAATTACTTTACTATTGCTGCTTAATATTTCATAAATCAAACATTTCCACATACATGTCACTTTGAAAATTGTGCCTTATGTTTGTGTCATAAAAACACTTTTCTGACCAGTAATTCAAACGTATATAAGACGGAATGTCCGAATCCACCCCATGTTTTCTGATGGCTAAACGGAGGTTTTGTTGGCAACAGGTTACGTAACGGATAGGTAAATTCCTCGGAGGGCAATTGATACAAACCGAGTATGCAGAGAAAGAATAATCTGAAATTTCAATACAGATGGACTCAAAACTGGAGTATTCAGGGTTGGAATGCAAATTAACTTTGAACTGCTGTGATATTAGAAAACCAGCCCGCCACCACAACCGACAATACGTGGCCGATGGTGAAAGGTGTAACCAGAGGGAGAAACGTCCGAAATACACGCAGCGGTATCATGGGCTCTGAGCCAGGTCTCAGTTACAGCAAGATAAATATAACTTTCTTTATAGAGTATAATACAATAAAGTGTGGCAACAATAACCCAAATAGTGGTGTGAATACAGTAAATAGTTACGTATAGAAGTATACTACAGCAGGGTAGGGTAAATAATGACTAACGATTAAAGTAAGTCATAATGAAAAAGAACACATTTATGCATGGAATTATTCTATTTTTTTCGAAATTAATAAATCACAAAGTGAGGTTGTCTTATCTTGAAGAGGTAGACGGTGGTAGTGGCCACCCGAATGTTTCGTTTAACAACTGACCCAGGATTCAGACTTACATCCCCTGTCAGTAATATCATTATTACTAATTTCAATGTTAGCGTAAAGCGGAGGATAGGCAGTAACTTTCTGACAGACAGAGAGACAGACAGAGAGACAGACAGAGAGACAGACAGACAGACAGACAGACAGACAGACAGACAGACAGACAGACAGACAGACAGACAGACAGACAGACAGACAGACAGACAGACAGACAGACAGACAGACAGACAGACAGACAGACAGACAGACAGACAGACAGACAGACAGACAGACAGACAGACAGACAGACAGACAGACAGACATACAGACATACATACATACATACAGACAGACTGACAGACAGACAGACAGACTGACAGACAGACAGACGTACAGACATATATACATACATACATATATACATACAGACAGACAGACATACATACATATATACAGACAGACAGACAGACAGACAGACAGACAGACAGACAGACAGACAGACAGACAGACAGACAGACAGACAGACAGACAGACAGACAGACAGACAGACAGACAGACAGACAGACAGACAGACAGACAGACAGACAGACAGACAGACAGACAGACAGACAGACATACAGACAGTACATAAATTACAATATGATATTCAGTGTAAAGTCAGGGAGGGTCCCATTAAGACAATTATATGCCGCTGTCATGGGAGCCACCCTACTGTTTTAATATAATTATATGATTATCACGTGATCAACTATATATGCATACATACTGTGTTTTTAAGTAGTACTTACAATTATAACAAACATGGCAAGTTATACACAATTGAAATAGAATGATGTATTCTAGAATGATTGGGAAAAAACACATTAAAACGATTTGACTTCAATTGTTTGCATAACACAATATTTTAATCCCTTACGGAAACAGAGCAGGACATGCAGAAAACACCAAGTTAGAATAATGGTGGCATAATTATGTCAGACTATTAAAATATCCGGTAGAAATTAATAGAACAAAACATGTAGCCACAATACATAAATACAAATGCTTAACCATGGGTAATAATCAACAAGAAAAATAATGTAATTATATATTGCTTAAGCAAAAATATTGCAAAATTTTACTAAATAATAAGAAAATAAAAGCAATAAGCGTGCGTGTGTGCGTGTGTGCGTGTGTGCGTGTGTGCGTGTGTGCGTGTGTGCGTGTGTGCGTGTGTGCGTGTGTGCGTGTGTGCGTGTGTGCGTGTGTGCGTGTGTGCGTGTGTGCGTGTGTGCGTGTGTGCGTGTGTGCGTGTGTGCGTGTGTGCGTGTGTGCGTGTGTGCGTGTGTGCGTGTGTGCGTGTGTGCGTGTGTGCGTGTGTGCGTGTGTGCGTGTGTGCGTGTGTGCGTGTGTGCGTGTGTGCGTGTGTGCGTGTGTGCGTGTGTGCGTGTGTGCGTGTGTGCGTGTGTGCGTGTGTGCGTGTGTGCGTGTGTGCGTGTGTGCGTGTGTGCGTGTGTGCGTGTGTGCGTGTGTGCGTGTGCGCGTGTGCGCGTGTGCGCGTGTGCGCGTGTGCGCGTGTGCGCGTGTGCGTGTGTTGTGCACTCGCCAGTTTTCGTTTACAATATTAACAAAACTGTCAGTCATTTGACTGGCGTTACATATAAAAAACAGACACATCATATATGATCATATATGCGGTATATGGGAATTACTTTTGGAAATAACGCAAAATTTACATTTATTGTGAGAAAGCAGTGTTGCGTTAACGTAAGATACGTAAAGCGTCCCCATGGAACGGTCCCCAGATCAATAGCAAAAAAACCTGCACAACGTCACTAATAATAAACACGTTACACCCCCACAAGCTTTTTAAATCCACAACATGGCATTCCCCAAACGGTCTTGTTCACAATCAGATTGATTACGTACAGGTCCCAGAACGATTCAAATCCTGCATCAATACGACAAATACCGACACCGACATAGGCAGTGACTATGATCTTGTTCTCACAACAATCAAATTTAGGTTGAAAACAAACCGCTTTGAAAGAAATCCTCGCATTCAATTTGGCCTAGAGAAACACAAAGACCCGAAAATCGTAGAAGAACTTCAAGCAGATAGGCGGGAAGTGTGCGATTCGTGACCTATGTGGCAAGAGAAGGAAGTTGCAGCAACGGAAGATGAAAGAGGCGAAAGAGGATTGGATCGAAAAAATGCAAGGGCACTGAACAAAGTATAACAGCAGGACACAGCAAAAAGGCCTTCCACACTCTCACGATTCTAACCAAGACCCAACAACACAAGGCAACAGCAATAGAGGATATTAATGGAAATGTTCTGACAGAAACAAGTGCAGTATTGAATCGAAGGACATATGTCTACAATGATCTGTACAACTACAACCTCCAGCCAGACACCAGTATAACCCATACAGTCCATACCAAGAATAGAGAACGGGCAAGCGTACCTGTCCTAAGGGAAGAGGTAGAAGAAGTAGTGAGACTGCTGAAATGGGGAAACTCATCTGGGATGGACAGCATCCCCGCAGAACTGCTCAAAAACTGAGGTGAAGCAACAACAACATTCCTCACAGTCCTATGTCAGAAGAAACAGTCGCTCATCATTCCTTTTCCCAAAAAGCGAACCTCAGACAGTGCAAGAACTATCGCACAATCAGCCTAATCAGCCAAACCAGCAAGATATTGCTCATAATAATTCTCAAACGGTTGAAATTCATGGCAGAAGAACTTATAGCTGAAGAGCAAGCATGTTTCAAAGCGGTAAGGAGCACAGTCAAGCAGATTTTTAACACCAGAGTCATCCTAGAGAAACATCTACAACACCAACGAGATCTCTTTCACAACGTCATAGACTTCAAGAAAGCATTTGACAGATTCTGGGATGATGGACTGTGGCAGGTCCTCAAAGGTTGCAACATACAGGAAGGACTGATACAAATCATAGAGACACTGTATAAAGATGCCTGCAGTGCATTCCTGATTTACGGCCAGATCAGGGATTTCTTTAGAACAACAGTGGGCTTCCGACAAGGATGCTTGCTCTCCCCAGTGCTCTTCAACATATTCTTGGAGAAGATCATACAGAACACCCTACTCAACCACCATTGCACCATCTTCATCGGTGGCAGGTCGGTCTTTAACCGTCGCTCCGCTGACGACATCGATCGCATGGTAGGCAGCAATGATGAAATTCAAAGCGTTACCAACAGATTGCTCCAGAGTGAAGAGGTTTACGTCATGAAGCACAGAGATGAGCAATATCATGGTTAACAGCAAAAGTAGACATCATCATGGATGGTGAAGAGATAGAAGAAGTCAACATATTTAAATATCTAGGAGCGACCTTGTCAAAGGATGGTAACTGCACCACAGAAATACGTACCAGGATCACCTCAACAATGGCAGCCATGGCAAGCATGGAGACGGTCTGGAGAAGTAGTAATATACGCTACACAACCAAGTACAGCCTGTTCAGATTACTTGTACTATCCATCTTTCTATATGGATGTGAGACGTGGAGAAGAGATAAAGCAGTCGACACCATGTGCTTGAGGAAGGTGCTTCGCATCTCCTACGTGGAGCATAAGACCAATGAATATATGCGTAGAAAAGTCACATCACAGGTGGGCCCACAAGAACCTCTACTGGCAACTGTCATGAGAAGGAAACTGCCTTGGTTTGGACGCGAAACACATCACGCTAGCCTACCGAATACGATCCTGCAGGGCACCTTGGAGGGCAGACACCGTCGTGGAAGTCAGAGGAACAACTGGATGGACAATGTTATGAAATAACCATCTCTTTGCCAGAGATCCTCATCACTGACATACCTGAATGGTGGAATAACACAGCTGCAGCGTCACTTATCCCCCCCCCGACGACGAAGTCGGTCAATGGATAAAGTAAGTGTGTCGTTCTATATTGTCCTTACTCTTTTATTATATATTTCGCTCTCCCACTCCGTTGCTTTCTCCACCTCCCGTCATTCGCTCTGAACACACACACACACACACACACACACACACACACACACACACACACACACACACACACACACACACACACACACACACACACACACACACACACACACACACACACACACACACACACACACACACACACACACACACACACACACACACACACACACACACACACACACACACACACACACACACACACACACACACACACACACACACACACACACACACACACACACACACACACACACACACACACACACACACACACACACACACACACACACACACACACACACACACACACACACACACACACACACACACACACACACACACACACACACACACAAACACACACACACACAAACACACACACACACACACACGCATATATATATATATATATCTGTCCCACTCTCTACCACTCTCCCCTCTCCCACCCTTCTACTCTCCTACTCTCTCCCTCTCTCTCTCTCTCTCTGTCTCTGTCTCTCTCTCTCTTCCTATGTTTCTCTCTCTCTCTCTCTGCCCGACTCTCACTCTGTATTATTTCTTTTTCTCACACTGCATCTTTCTCTTCCCTCAAATTCTAAACACTCCTTTATCTCTAACTTATCACATTTTATATATCTGTATCTCTCTCCACACCACTCTTCCGGCTCTTTCTTCCTCCTTTGTTCGCGTTACCCATCTATGTATCACTTTCTCTATTTATTATTATGTTTATTAAAAGAGCGTACATTATGTTGAAGACACCATTGAAGGCAAAACATGTACGAACTTTCATCGTAATATGTTTTTAAAAGTATGTGTGTAAGCGTTTTTGTGGAAACTTGTACATAACTGACAAAATGTCACAAATGGAAGAAAACGCTGCTTTGCATTACAGTGATGTTTCTCAATTGTTTTACATGGTATATTACATAAGAACGATGAAGTACCGCTCGCTTATAAGAACATGTTTATGCAAAAGCAACATTAACTTTATAACAATATATCGAACAGCCAACTTGATCTTACAAAAAATTACGTTTATTCTGAGATTATAACATGTTATATGTTTAAGTATGATTCATATCAATGATGTAATTTTATTGTATTATTACAAAACAGCTGGGAACATAACTATCATCACGTACGAAGTTTCGTGCGTTGTTTGTTGTGTGATTTTGTATCAGTTTATTGCTTATAATTTTATTATGTTAGTGTGGAAAGGTGGGGTGCGGTAGTCTTTGTGGGAAACATCGAGCTGCGCTGCAATTATTGACCGAAAACCATTCATACATACACACAAATAATATCCACAACCGCATATCCCCACGTAATCCTTCGTACAGCTGCATGGCTTAGAAAAACGTTTTTAAACAACAAGATAATTCGAAACCGGCATCTGTCGACTGAGATAATTATTTTATAAATAACGCGTAACTGAGCCCCACGGCATACATTGAGCATCGACTGACTGTTCTCCCTCGTGTATGCCATGGTACGACTTTGAACAGTTCCTCCACCATGCGCAAAGGTAATATCAACGCAACATTACCGATCCTATGTATTATACTCGCCACTCAGATGTTTCCGATCGCTTGAAAATTCGAGTAATATAAATATAATATAAATAGTGTTCGCTGTACCGTTGAGTCACGATGTGCCTGTGACCTAAACTGCCAGACTAAGAATTCACACATGTCTAACCAGTATGTTGCTCCTGTCGCAGGGAGCACGTTCCAATGAAGAAGGTACATAACAAGATTTTACAAAATTTAACAAGATTGCCATCCAGAAAATTAACTCTAGATGGCAGCTTTGCTAAATATTTCCTCATGTCCTTATACCTTCCTTTGTGGAAATTTCTCCTATACTGCTTTTTACTATTCCTTTCTGATTTTACTTTGATGGTAACATGTATATGTTTGTGATCACTACTCCCCAGTGGCTCACATATCTTGACATTGTCAACTAATTCATTCTGTGAGGACAAAACTATGTCTAACACATTCTCACCCCTGGTTGGATCTAGCACATGTTGAGAAAGGAAAGTATCTTGAACTAAAACTAAAAATTTGTGGTCCTCACTATCCATACTCTGTAGAGATTTCCATTGTATAAGCCCGTGGTTAAAATCCCCCATAATAAAACAGTCCCGTTTGCTTACTTTCCTTACAGCGTTTTGTATTTTTTCATTCTCTTCTATGCTTATGTTTGGACTTCGATAAACTAACCCAACTGTTAACGTTGAGTTTCCTGTAACTATGTTACACCAAACAGCTTCTTTGCAATCTGCTTCTCTTTCGAATTTTATTTCATAAGCCTGGATACATTCTTTAATACATAAAATAACTCCACCTCCCTTTCTTCCTATTCTGTCTTTTCTAAACATGACATATCATGTCAGTCCCAGTTCGACATCTGATATATCAGAGGTGGTCCAGGATTCGGTTATACCTATTATGTGAGGGTAAATATCTTCTACCATAATGTTTAGTTAATTTCTTTTGTTTACTAATATCCTTGCGTTTAGACAAACACATTTATATCCAGCTTCAGAAGAGTTTCCCAGACTGTTCTTTTCTGATTTATTTGTGCTGTCTTTATCTATGCCTCCAGTTTCAGGATTTTCTGTGAGTCCCCCCTGCGAATCTAGTTTAAATAGATGCAACCTGTCCCACTGTTAACAGATCGCAGCAGGTTCTCTGAGAAAACTGCTGCCCCCTTTCCACTAAGATGGAGGCCATCTCTCATGTACATATCTTCCCTCCCAACAAAGTATCCCCATAAATCTGTGAATCCCACCCCCTCTTCTTCACACATATACTCAACTATTGCGTTGATCGCCATCCTCTTGCAGTTTCTATACGTTGCCCCCCTTCCTCCCATTACTGGCAAAATTCCTGACAGAATTATCTGTTCAACTCTTGTCTTCTTTAGCTTACTCAATAACTGTCTATACTTCTGTACTATCCCAGTTGTTCCCTCCCTGTCTGCATTATTTGTTCCTACATGTACCAGTATAGACCCTCCCTTGCCATGTCCCAGTACCTTCTTTACCCTGTCAATGACATGTTCAATCCTAGCCCCCGGTACACAAACAACGACGTCCTTTCCCTCGCTCAGTGTCTTGATCGTCTTTCTCATAATGGAGTCGCCCATGAACACCCTCTCTTTCCTCATTGCCCCCTCAACCACCACCTTAGAGTAGCTCCTTCTTCGGTTTGTATCTGTCTGGTTGTTGTCTTTCCCCTTGTCGTCTTCTCTCCTGTCACATTCTCTTCCGATCCATTCTTTCCTGTCGCTTTTTCCGTCGATTTTCCAATTTATTCCCCTCCAATCACCTTCCCTCCTCTCAATCTCCTTTCCTCAGTTTTCTTGCCACTGCTATTCTCCTTCTGTCTTGCAGTATTCTCACCTCTCTCCGTGTCGTCTCTCTCCATTCGACCTGCCTCCTTGCTAATTCCCCTAATCTCCATTCCCTTCACAATATCTGTCAACCTAACTATCTCCTTCTGCAAACACTCCACCTTCCAACACCCAAAGCACTGAAAGGTGAATCCTTCCTCCATGGTTGCTGCTCATGACTTCCCACAGCCGGACAATGCAAAATCTACCCAGCTGTGGCAGCTATACGTTATATTTCGCCTATTTAAACCAAGGATTTGATTTCCCTCTGAAGCGGCAATACCACACTGCTCTGAAACCTTCATATCAGCACTAATGGTTAACTCTAAGTATTTTTATTCTTTTAACGGTTAACCCTAAGTCCTTTATATATATATATATATATATATATCCTGCTGCAACGCAATTCATTATTATGATTGCCGGATAATCATATCTTTGTCTTTTTCAACAAGTCCTATACGATGCTTTACAACACTGCCAGTCACGACTTCTCCATGGCGTTGAGTAGAGTGGCAAAGACATACCATATTATCGCATATACATTTATATATATATATATATATATATATATATATAGAAAGTCGTTATATATATTATATATTCGTCGTTAAATGTGCAATTTTGTCCTGGCCTATAACATGCATAGCTCGATTGAAACGTTGGCGAAACATTTATCGTTGAGGTGAGGTGTGATTGAATATAACTTGCATAATAAAACGTTAGAAAAACTTACCATTCTAATTGTTTGCTGCAGTGTAATGATATTAATGTCTGACGACGGTTGACTCTCTAATCATAGCGAGGTAGTTAACGTAGCGTCACATCTAAGTTGTTATACAATATCCTACCGTTGTCTTTAATGACGGATGTTGAGCGTCTTTAATGACGGGTGTAAAACTGATAGCTGCATTTTACGAGCGTCGGAAATGTTGGACGACGACTGGGTTGATCCAACAGTTTTCGGAAACGGTCAACCGTGAACTGTTAGCACTCGTATGGACCATAGCAACTATTTGTGTAACCGGTGCTAGTGGACTGCATTCGTAAAACACTGCAACACGTGATTATGATCGGTTTTTGACTAATTAATTTTTTTTATTGATACATGGTGTCGTAGATGTGCATTATAAAAAAAACAACTATTCAACTATGAATGTGTATGTTGTAATGTTTTTGTTGTTGTTATCTGTATGGTCTTCAATATGCGATCGTCTTTCATGTGACGTACACATCAAAGAGGCATAGCAATTAAGCATGGGCATAGACAGGGCGAATGTATGTTAACGTTGCAAATGAACACGGCTGCCAACGTCACAGTTAGGAAAAATGGTGAAGTGAAATTTATAAGAGAAGGAAGCCGAGGGTAGTAGCAATCAACTGCGTACGCACAGTGAGTTAACAGAGTTAGTGCAGTACGTTATAACACACACACACACACACACACACACACACACACACACACACACACACACACACACACACACACACACACACACACACACACACACACACACACACACACACACACACACACACACACACACACACACACACACACACACACACATATATATATGTGTGTGTGTGTGTGTGTGTGTGTGTGTGTGTGTGTGTGTGTGTGTGTGTGTGTGTGTGTGTGTGTGTGTGTGTGTGTGTGTGTGTGTGTGTGTGTGTGTGTGTGTGTGTGTGTGTGTGTGTTGGACGGAGACAGTGAACTGCTGATATGAAACAATGGAGATAAATAAAAGTATGAGGTTTAAACAATACTGTAATCAATATTCAATCCCTGGGCAACAGGGGGCAAGGAAGAAGAACACAGCCGAACACCTTCATCGATCGCAAAGCAAAGGAGCGATATTTTATTAATACAATAACATACGCAGCATATTGTTGTGCATTTCCATGCTTAAGTGACAATGGTTGCGTTAGCTCCCAAAACATCATCACACAAAAAAACATTAGCAATTAAACAGTATTTGTTAACAATCTACTTCATATTGTCATGTTCTTCTTAGTACAAAACTATATAGATTGTGCTATCCGTGTGTGTGTGTGTGTGGGCGCGCGCGTTTGGGTGCGTGCGTGCATGTGGGTGTGTGTTTGAATGTGTGAGTGTGTGAGTGTGTGAGTGTGTGAGTGTGTGAGTGTGTGAGTGTGTGAGTGTGTGAGTGTGTGAGTGTGTGAGTGTGTGAGTGTGTGAGTGTGTGAGTGTGTGAGCGTGTGAGCGTGTGAATGCTACCGCAATATGCTTTGTGCGTGTGATCGTGTGATCGTGTGTGCGTGTGTGCGTGTGTGCGTGTGTGCGTGTGTGCGTGTGTGCGTGTGTGCGTGTGTGCGTGTGTGCGTGTGTGCGTGTGTGCGTGAGTGCGTGTGTGATCATGTGTGCGTGTGTGCGTGTGTGCGTGTGTGCGTGTGTGCGTGTGTGCGTGTGTGCGTGTGTGCGTGTGTGCGTTTGGACGTGTGTGCGTTTGTGCGTGTGTGTGTGTGTTTGCATGTATGCGCGCGTGTGCGTATGTGTCGGTGTGCGTGAGTGTGTTTGCCACTAAATAACTAGTATTTCATGTTAATGGTGAAATAGAAAACGACCTGCCAACGTCACCATAAACGAAGACATGTGATTAGCTGTGTATGTTAGTCAGAATTTCAGGAATTAAGGAGTGCATGCTATGCTCGCTATCCGTTGAGTTGTATTTAGTTGGATTAAAACGTATACAGGAAAAAAAGTATGGATATTGAACGATGCAATGGCATAACGTCCGGACAATACACACAGAGACATGCTAGGTGTAATGGATCATTACACTAGCACGAACACACATATTTTCCAAACAAACAAAAAACCGCGTATAAGCAGTTTAGTATAAACATTGCAACCACAAATTATACAAACTCGACGCGACACAAAAGAAACTGGTGTAAAATGGTTAATAGAGAACATGTTGCACAACAATAATATAAATCAACCTGAGTTGAGTTAGAGTGGGTATTTTCTTTATGTCGCATATAATTTCCTTAGCAAGAGAACAGCCGGTAACTTAAATTACAAGAAGAAAATAAAATAAGTCTATGAGAATACAATCTGACCAACGCCATGAATTATGCAATACCACTATCAAGTACGGAAGAGTATTCTACAATAATATTCCGAAGGATACGACACATATACAATCGACGTTCTTGTCACACAGACATCAAATAGGCACGACAGCTATCCAGTGGCTTCGACTGGCCGATTACATGTTAATGTTGAAATAGAATACGAATGGCAGCGTCACAGCTAGGTTGAGTACTACAATGTTTCGATTTTATGTATCAGCCCAACGATAGGAATCAAGTACTTTTATATTCATCATCGTCATCATCATTGTGCAGCAGTAGTGTCCCGTGTTTGGGAGAAGGACTCAGCATGTTGTTTCCAAATCTGACTGTTTTGCGCTATGCTCTGCTAGATAGCGCCCTTCCAGTACTCGTTTAGTTCGTCTCTCCACCGTATCGCCGGTCTTCCTCTAGATAGTTTACCTTCGTAAGATCTGCAGGTTGTGACACGCGATGTTCATCGGTTATCTGAAAGTCTGCTGATGTGCCCTGCGCAGGTCCACTTCTGTCTTCTGATTTGTTCTATCACATCTATGGAATTGTTCTTCTCTAGTGCCCATATGTTTGTTTTCCTTTCCCTATATGTGATGTTTAACATACTTCTTTTCATCTTTGTTTGTGCAGTCGCTAGCTTGTTCTTTGCCTGGATAGTAAGTGCACATATTTCCGCGCTCTATTGAAGATGTCGCGGTGTTTGGCGAATGCTGTCCAGCCGGCGGTGAGTCTTCGTTGAACCTCCTTGTCTTTGTTGTTGTCTCTGGTACTGTATTGTCGTTACATGCCTGTTGATTGGTATGGCTACACTTGTCGCACATAGTTGGATCATCTCACTGATGTCTTGTCTCACGGTGTCGATGTCGTCTAGTTTTTATACTGTCTCGAATTAATTTCGTAGTTCGAGTTGGAATTCGATAGTTTTTGTTCCTATTTGTGTGGTGTATCTACACTTGGTGGTCTCTTTTTTATTTTATTCTTCCTTTCCGCCTTGACATTCAGTTTTACGTTGCTCATTACCATTCAATGGTCACTTCCGATGTTAACTTGGTTGATGACATTTATGTAAGTTACCATATCTGGCCTGTTTGTCAGGATGTAGTCAATTTCGTTCTTCGTTTCTCCATTTTAGATTTTTCTAGTCCATCTCCTCTCTGCTTTCTTCTGGAACATGGTTTTCATGATTTTGTAATTTCTAGATGTTGCCCGCTCTACCAAAGTGTCGCCTAGGCCAAAGTTGCCTGTTGCCGTTTCCGAAATGTTTGTTCGTTTCCCTAATTGCCCATTACAGTCTCCCATCACTATCTTGTAGTGGTTTGGCTTTTCTAAGGTCTCATCCACGTCGCTGTATAAGATTTTGTATATATTTCTGCATACGATGTTGTTGGGGCATACACTTATACTATCTTCAGTTTGTAGTGTTTTGTTATGCGTAGAACAAGCTCTGCTACTACGAGGCTGATGCTGCTAAACCTCACTATATTCTCTGTCCATTTCTTATTTATGAGAAAGCCTACTCCTGCTTGGCCGTTGTTCGCCGTGGAATGGTATAGTAGGTGAACGCTTTGTAAGGCGGTGAAGCAAGGCGGTGAAGCAATCCTCTCTTTTTCTGACTTATCCGATCCCGACCACATTCCAAACCAACTTGGTTACCCCTAAGTTCTTCCTCCAGTTCTTGTATATGTTCTTCACGTAGTACTGTTCTTGTGTTATATGTTGCTATTTTCAGTCTACTTACCTTCTCTCGTCGGCAATCCCTGCGCATAGCCCATAGAAGTGTTTAAAATATTGAATGGTTATGAAAATATTGATAGAAACATTTTTTTCTCAGTTAAGAAAGATAGAAGGACCAGAGGACATGAAGCTACATTAGTAAAGGAGCAGTGTAGATTAGATATAAGAAAGTTCTCATTCTCACAAAGGACTGTAAATGAATGGAACAGATTATCTCCTGATTGTGTTGGTGCTAGTAGCGTGAATATGTTTAAAAATAAAATCGACACACACCTTAAAAAGGCGGGATACATGTAGATAAAAAGTATTGGACTCTCGATAAGCCAAAAGGCTTCCTTGTCCAACTGCCATCCAGAGTAATTTTCTGGATGGCAATCTTGTTAAATCTTGTTAAATCTAGTTGACCTAAACCGCCTCCTTGATCATAGACTCTTTCGATGCTGCTGGAGACTGTGGACCTTGGTTGTATTGTACTTTGCATGCTGGTGTTGTTGGTCTACTGTTCCGCGCTGGCCGGTGCGGGTTAGAAGGGGGGCGACGTAGGGTGAACGAAATTGCCCAAGTTTCGACATGGCGGCCGAACCACCGCCCAGTTCCTCCGATGGACAGTGCCGCATTCCTACTACTCTGCGCCCCACTTTAGATTATACATGAATATATTACGTACAATAATAGCTTATAACAATCCATTAAAATATGTGCTGTGAGTAATGAACACAGTTGATGTCTTGTCGTACACTTGCAATGTAACTTCAAGGTAAAAAGAAACGACACTTGCCAATATATGCCATGGAACCAGAAACAATTACGCTACTCCTTAAAGACAGTCCCACCACTTCGTTATTGCGAACGCTTGATTTCATCAGCACCACAACTATTACACAGCGACAATACCAATTAAACTAGCACACAACTTCGTTATGTATACATCATATCGCGTTCGCAAATACTAGTTGTTTGTTCAAAATGACGAACGTCGGAGATAATACGAATTTCTCATCAATCCATAGGCTGTAGTCGTGATGGTGCAACATTGTCAAATTGTGCCATGGTATTGGCATGAGGAATGACATAAACATTACTGTATCTGCCTCCACTCCATGGCACCAAGTCTATGACGCAGGAACCCTTTTCCCGAAGTTTGTTTGCTGCGCGTGTGTGGTTCCTGTAATTAGTATGTGCACGTTGTCTTCTAAGTTCAGAACCGACCAGGAACGAAATAATTTAACCCATAAAGGTGACTTGGCATATGTTTGGTATTTTGAAAACATATATAATCATTAGATCCTACTCTAGGGTTCGTTGATTACTCCCTGACAAGTTGGTCCTCGAAGTTTAAGCCGTCTTAGAGGAAAACGTGAAAAATCATACGCTAGGTCGATTATAGTTAGATGCTTATATGTTTCTTGTATAACTGAAATCGGCACATACAAATATCCTGTAGAACAACAACAGTCATCAAAATGACTACATCTACACAAAAACAAAATGTGTCTTTGTTATGCTTTGATTTGATTATTGGCCTTTCTGGTATCGACTTTAAATGAGTGCGTCTACAATTGCGGCAACCAAAATGGTGACACTTTGTGTCCTTAATTGCTGTCCCAAGATTGTCTGTCAGATATTATATAGTGTATAGTGAATTAATTCTACTTTCACTATCATCCAGGTTTCAACGCGAATCCGTGCAGAAATATATTGGGTTTTTTCTTTATTCCTATCGAAGAGGCAGTTTTTAAAACTAATTATAAAAAAGGTTTGTTCATTCATATGTTCTTGTGAATTTGCTGCTGCAAACCTTATATTGAGAGCATATAGACATTCTTCAGTACCGACGTATGTGCACAATATATGGTGTGTATAACACTGTCTTAGCAGCAGCTAACATAAACAAATCACTAAAGGCATTGTTTAATATGTTTGTGGCACAGGTTGTTCTGATTGTTCATTAGGTCATTTACGATACGATAAAATGAATGAAACCACGAAAATAAACAAAAGGCAACGTAGGAAGCACTTGGAGTATAATTATTTTGAATTAGCATTGACAAAAAGAATTGCATGAACATATTTTACCTTGTATGAATTAGCGTTATTGATAATAATAATAACAATTATTATTATTATTATGTTTCTTAATGTAGCGCTTTTTAAGTAAATAAAAACCAATCAAAGCGCTTCACATATTAAAATGGCGTGTTGACTAAATGTTAAAATATAAATTAATTAAATAAACAAGCTAAGATGAAAAATAAAGAAATAACTAAAAATAAATTAGGGTGTAAAAAAACAATTTCAAACAATGCCTTTAAAAACCAATCAATACTATAAAATAGAAACTAGTGTCATTTAGATGTGGCAGCCAGTGCTTGCATCGAGGTATGTGGTGCAGGCGAAATATATGGGTTTTAAGTTGTTCCGGAAAGCCGCCGATGTTCCAACCGATCGTATACACTTTGGCAAGCTATTCCACATGTGTGGGCCTGTCGCTGCAAAACTGCCCCAACCAATAGTTATCTTTGTTACTGCAAGAAGCGTTGCGACACTAACCGATCGCAATGCACGTGTGGTATCCAGTCCTCAGGACTGTTCGAAACTAATTTCACTTTACACCTTGGCAGACCTATTCAATCGAACACCATATATACTTCTCTGGGAAGCATCCAGCCACGGTTCAAATAATGCGTGAACAAAATATCCACCAACGTCTATAGCCAAGTACTCATTCATACCGCTGAGTGAACTGGAGCAAAGTAGAGTAAACGAACTTACCCAATGTTCGAAAACGCAACACAGTATTCGAAGCCGGGTTCTCTCGGTCGAGAATACAAAGCTCTATCTACTGTACCACTATGCTCCACAATCATCAAACAAACATTCACATTTGCAAACACTGCATAGAAGATATACAAGCTGAACGAACAAGCACATTCACATGAACACACATACAGTTAGTATATACTCAATAATACACACTCATTGACGACAATTGCACCCTGAACTGGTCGAGTACGCCGTGAGTCAGGTTCTTTCTCGTCCACCTATGTAATGAGTGTATAGTTTTAAAAAACTATCTACAGTCATGTTTTAGAGAGAATGTATAACAAAATCGCCATTTCGCAGTTCTAATAATCATTTGAATGAAATCGTGGGCAGTTGCTGCGTCAACAAATATATATCCTGATGATTTCGAACAAAAGAAGGACAGATGAACTAGCGTAGGTGTCATAGTGGAAAATATGTAGTTTTGCATGTTCGAACACTTAATTTCAATTCAGTCGATTAAAAACTGGATTTGCGGAAGCGTCTTTAGTGTGATCCATCCTCACGCACCAGGGGTCGATGCGGATTACTTCAATCTCCGTAGCCCTGGCGGTTCGCCATGCAAAACTCTGAAATAAGCTCAGCTAATAATATCGCTTGCCGGCTAGTTCCGTTGGTTTTTGAAGTAGACGTTGTTAGGTATTTGAAAACACAATACCGCTCAGCGGCTAGTGAGAGTGGTCAAATGTGTAATTATATTGGGATTCCTGGAAATGTGTGAACACAAAACATGTAAAACACGACAGCAGTGGAACATCCTTTTCAGCTCACACGGAGAGATACAGCGTTCAACTTTGAATTAGTTGTTAGCTCACTACTGATGTACCCGTTGTATCAGATGTAAGTGTTACAATGAGCATAAATACTCTTAAATATATATACTGCGAATGAATACACACGCGAAAGTAAACGTTACATTACAATTTGAGGTTTTTTCCAAAACGTTATAAATTATTGTAGATTTTTCAAAATTTCTTGGATATCAACCTTGGTTTATGAGATTATGTTCTGTGTGTTCAACGCACATAACCGCATGCAATGTACGTAGCGTAAACAATTAAACTTATTATTGCTTATAATGAAAGGAATATAAATCTTAAGAAAGCAATACGGTTTTACAATATAGGGTGAGACGCGCACAATATTGCACATAATCGTGACTAATAAATGAATCGACCAATACCTAATTAGCTCATATGTCGATTATTGCTAATCTGGTGAACAGTTGATTTCCCCGCCCATCAACGTAGCATCGGCAGCCGTTTAAGTTACGCAATCAGCGAACGCCAGCCAGCATATGCTGTTCCCGGCATAGCATAACACTATGTACACCCCCAAATTAACTAGATTCTGCAGTCATGGTGGGTGATTTGAGTGGTGTTGAATACAAAGATATCAACGAGAAGTGACTGCTCCTGAGCTCACAACAGATCTGGTATCACTGATGACCAGCTGGACATTACTATAACTCACTAAACCAGATGATTTTACATATACAATTTAGGCTCTGGATCAATCTGAACAACAGAAAACAGATATGGACATTTAATTATTTATACTGATTTGTAGAATGTAGTGAACGTGAAGTGAAATATTAGAGTTTCGCTGACAGAAGGAACAAATTTTTTTTATTACCCCAACCATCGTTGAATCTATTTATTACTCATTACTGTGATATAATTGTAATTGATATCGTATATTTGTGTGCTACCTTAGTCATTTTGTCATTGTGCCCATCGTCCCTCCTGGGGCATAGGCCGTCGACAACAGCTCTCCAGAGTCCTCTGTCCTGGGCTCTTGTTTCAAGGTGTCTCCAAGTGTGTCCTGTCTTCTTGGTGTCCGCATGGAGGTCCCTTCGCCACGTGTTCTTTGGACGACCTCTTTTTTTCTGCTACCTTAGTGCAACCCTGTAAATGTAGGTTCACTGAATATATTTGGTATTTGAATATTTCAGTCCTCGCACCAAGTTATTACAAATAATCAAGTATGACTATTTTATGTGTTGTCATTATTGCATTCAAATGAGTGAGTACATGAAAATAGCCAACTCTGTGAATATGTAAAAACCAGTCGTAAACATGCA
>OZ023205.1:72902169-72904669 GCA_963995525.1 Escarpia spicata | reverse complement strand
GAAAATGTTTTATTAATATGCACAGTACATAACGAAAAAACACACGCAATGCCATTGGTGCATTATACGTTATATAATAGAAAACCACTACAGCGCCTTGCTAGTTTCATTCAGCGAAATTCCTATTAACAAATATGTTCTACCATTTAAATATAGTTTGTACGGGTAATATATATGAACATATCAAGGTCACTGTTTAAATGCGAACAAAACATAAGGGCAACCGTTGTATGTTGCTGGTAACATATATTAACTTTTTCAGTGTTTTGAAATTGGTTTTTAAGCTGACGTAGTGTGCTTTTTAAGCTTAGGTAGAATACGTTTTGTAATGAACCAATGAAATAATGCCAAAATACGCTCCAACAAATTACTAGATTATTGCAGCGACTCGAGTTGGAGAACATCATAACAACTATGCCGAGCTCAATACCTCACATAAGTCACGAACATGTATATATATATATAGAATAATTATATATATATATATATATATATAATTATATATATATATATCACAATTAATTGAATGTATATAATATGTTCAAATGTATTTGTACTGTAACTAATGTGTTTTGTTGTAGGCGTGATGCATTGTTCTCCCAGTGGCCGATTTCCCTGGATTCGGCCACCCGGCATTGACGTGTATAGCCCATGGGAAGATTACCCGCCCCCGGAGAGCATGTGCTGCAATGTAATCGATCCAGAATCCCCGTTTAATGCGCAAGGTGTGTCACAATCATTTCCTTCACGGCAGGTAAAATAGTGAAATTAAAACAGTTTCCTTGATGTATTGCTTGACCAAATTAACCATTCTGAATGCAAACAGATAAATTTTTTGGTCGTTCGGTATTCCTATCTTACTCAATGTAGATTTGTGATCTAGATTGATGTACGTACGACGACTTTTCACAAGGATCGTGTCAATGTGATGGTTGTAAGTCATCAACCTGTCAAATGGATTGTGTACATTTGATAAAAACAATTATAACCAAAGTGTATGTGTGCGAAAGGCAGAAAAACGTGCGCGTGTCAGCGTGTTGCGTCCTACCTCCTACGGCATTCAAACACATAATGTATTTCTTTATTGTGTCCAAACAGAGAAGTGTTCGTTGTGCTACAACCTAACAAAGAGCACTCCCGGCTTCGCGGCCGACCCCAACAACTGCCAGAAGTTCTACATGTGCGAGCCGGCCGGTGGCCCGGACAAGTGGAACGTCTTCAGCATGACGTGTCCAAACTGCACCTTTTGGGACCAGGATAAGTTGACCTGTGTTCAAGTCTTCGATGATCCTGACGGCACTGGCGTTTGTGGGAACTTTACAGCTGTGACTGACTACGTGCCAATTACGACATTTAGTTAGTGGACACCAATTCTCACATTATAAATCTAGTGCTCATAGGTAGTGGGCATGTTTCTAACGCAAAGCTTAATGAAATAACGTTTGGTTTTGTAGTTCTAATAGTTTATATTCAGTACACACCCTTTGTGCTAATAGTAGCAGTAACGCCTACCAATTTCCAATTGTGAATCTGCCAATTATTATCATAGATTCGGGGATAATACACCAAATCGTGTTACGTAAAAACACATGCATTAGTGTGGTGGTTGAACATTTCTGAGAAGTTGTTTTGTTTGTGTTGTTTAACCTACAGAAGAGGACCCTAAGCTGTTCTGCATCGACTTCGAAAACCAATGGCAGTTGGCGGACTACGGCGTCTATGTGTACAACGACGGTGTGGAACTGGTTAACGACAGCAGCGTGTGTCCGATACCTGGCAGTCAGTGCGGACACTTCCTTGGCAGTGACAGTCGCCTAGAGGTTCCATTCTTCTCCAACAACTACGACAGTTTCAACCAGCTGATGATCACCATGTACTACAGGAAGGCTGGTACAGGCGCGAATGAACAAGGCATTCTCAGCAACGACTGTTTCCCCAAAGGCAATGGGGTAGGAGCTCCTGGCAACTCACTCTATTGCTCCGTCGACGGCTCCATGTTCAACGCCGGCTTGAAGGCGCCAGCGGCAGATGTACAAGGAAATGATGTACGTATATATAATACAACTACTGAAAATGTTTACCTTTCGTCATACTGTACATATGTATGTGTTTTGCTCATGCTACGCAACGTTTCGCGGTTATTTGTTAGATTACATTTTTTTATTATAATAGTAATAAATTATAAATACGAATTGTGCTACTTTGAAGCAGCTTTGCATGTAAACATGCGTATCTATGCACGTATATGTACGTATGAATGTATGTATGTATGTATGTATGTATGTATGTATGTATGTATGTATGCATCTATGCATCTATGCATCTATGCATCTATGCATGTATGCATGTATGCATGTATGCATGTATGCATGTATGCATGTATGTATGCATGCATATGCATGCATGTATGAATGTATGCATCTAAGCATGTGTATTATTACTGAACACGTGGAAAATTGCGAACTTAAAACTTTTAAATGCTCGTTTCTGATAAAAAAAA
>OZ023205.1:72859669-72897169 GCA_963995525.1 Escarpia spicata | reverse complement strand
GAATAAAGGAATTCTACACCGAACTATGTGACAATGAACAAAATACCGTAAATCACACCCACCCAACTGAGGTACCTGGGATAATACCATGGGAGGTGGAAGCAGCGCTAAAAGATATGAAGTATGAGAAGGCATCAGG
The DNA here is from genome assembly GCA_963995525.1 of Escarpia spicata. Lineage (NCBI taxonomy): Eukaryota > Metazoa > Annelida > Polychaeta > Sabellida > Siboglinidae > Escarpia > Escarpia spicata. Next base: position 72,897,030 of record OZ023205.1, on the reverse strand, counting down.
TATCGACCATGTAAACATTGAAACATTAAAGGCAGGATAAGATACCACCTCGAAGACACAGTCTAAGCTGTATAATAAATGCTTATCAGAAAGACGAATACCCACCGCTTGGAACAAAGCAAAGATGGTGATAATCTTCAAAAGGGGAAATAAGAAAGATTTAAAGAGCTCCATACCGGTATAACTGTTATGAAACATCGATAAATTACTCACAAAAATACTAACGAATAGGCTAGAGAAGACTATCGACGAAAACCAAATACGAGAGCAAGCAGGATGGATTCAGAAGCAGGTACTCAACAACAGACCACCTACACGTCGTAAACCACCTAAAAGAGAAGTGCCGATAATACGATATCCCGCTCTCCATCGTTTTGGTCGACTACGAGAAGGCTTTCGACCCGGTGCAAACTCAAGCAATAGTGACCTCACTTTGTAGCGCAATGTTATGCATAGAACACGTTCTGCTACCTTGGGGCTGGTGTTGTTGACCCTCAATATGCTGTCTTCTACCTTGGGGCTCGTGCTGTTGACCCTCACTATGCTGTCTTCTACCTTGGGGCTCGTGCTGTTGACCCTCACTATGCTGTCTTCTACCTTGGGGCTGGTGCTGTTGAACCTCACTATGCTGTCTTCTACCTTGGGGCTCGTGCTGTTGACCCTCACTATGCTGTCTTCTACCTTGGGGCTCGTGCTGTTGACCCTCACTATGCTGTCTTCTACCTTGGGGCTGGTGCTGTTGACCCTCACTATGCTGTCTTCTACCTTGGGGCTGGTGCTGTTGACCCTCACTATGCTGTCTTCTACCTTGGGGCTCGTGCTGTTGACCCTCACTATGCTGTCTTCTACCTTGAGGCTCGTGCTGTTGACCCTCACTATGCTGTCTTCTACCTTGGGGCTCGTGCTGTTGACCCTCACTATGCTGTCTTCTACCTTGGGGCTGGTGCTGTTGACCCTCACTATGCTGTCTTCTACCTTGGGGCTCGTGCTGTTGACCCTCACTATGCTGTCTTCTACCTTGGGGCTCGTGCTGTTGACCCTCACTATGCTGTCTTCTACCTTGGGGCTCGTGCTGTTGACCCTCACTATGCTGTCTTCTACCTTGGGGCTCGTGCTGTTGACCCTCATTATGCTGTCTTTCCATTTTGTAAATGAGAAAGCCTACTCCAGCTTGGCCGTTTTTTCTCCGAGGAATGGTATAGTAGGTGGCCGCTTTGTAAGGTAGTGAAGCATTCCTCTCTTCTTCTGACTTCTCCGATCCCTCCAGATCGTGTATCTGTTCATCTCTTAGTAGCGTTATTACGTTAGGTGTTGCTATCTTCGGTTTACGTTCCTTCTTTCGGAGGCTTTTCTAGATTCAGAGATTCTTAGCATCCTTGCACGTAGCCCTAGTTGACCCGAACCGACTCGTTGTTCGTAGACTCTTTATAGTGCATAACGTACAAAATGCGTAACGTGCAAAACGCGCGCTGTTGCTATTGATGCATTACCGTTTCTACGCGGAGGTAACTAGCTTGTTTAGTTCAGCGAACTTTCAAATATTAGTCGCAATCCCTATCACACAATAAAGTGATTACCGCACCTGATATGGTCACGGTAGCTTCGAAGCAAACGAACGGATAAAGGTGGCATTTTAAGTGGCAGATAAAATGCTATGTTTTGAAATTAAATGGACTTTTTATCGAATAGTTCTTAGTAGTTGTTTTTCAGTAATTAAACGAAATACTACAGGGCGGTGTTTGAACGTCCTAAACAAGGCTCGCTACAACAGAGGAGTATATTACTTATGCAAGTCGTAACGTATAAACCGAGCTTAAAAAACATACAAACCACGAATAGTCCATTTGACATTCGTATGTATTAAATAGCCAGCCTTCTATCCTACGAACGTTTTTGTTGATTTGTACTAATATGTGGTCTTAGAACAAATTCAGCTTGGTTGCGCAAACACATCTTTCGGCAACTCTGCTAATTTTTATAAATCCAAGTCGGCCACTGGTAAAAGTTTTGACAATTTTGCTTTTGAACCAGTTGTCCAATAATGATGTATACCTCTTCTAAGCGGTGTTGGGATGCGTATAATCCATTTCTGATTTTTTATTTTTTAGTTCGATATCAAGACAAGACGTTGAAAGTCAGGTGAAGGTCAAATTTGACTTCTCGGTGGACAATAAATGGAAACTGATATATTCAAAACTCATTCAAGAACTTCTAATAAAACCCATACCAATAAACGTCACTAGCGCACAGCGGAGACACTAAATAATTAATTGACACAAATTGCATGAGTATCTAGAAGATGACGCCACCACGCGTGGTCAAAGTTTGTGACCGTTTGCGGCCGCTCAAGGAAACGCACGTTTGGCCGCTTGCGGTCGTTCAAAGTCAAACGGATTAATTGAAGTCGACAAAAAATCGCGAGCGAATGGATAAATGATGTCACAAGCGTAACGTCAAATTTCAGAAGGTCAAAAACAGCTAAATCATGTCCTGTTGAGTCCACCTGTTATAGTTGATAACATAAGGTGTCAGTAAGGCCATATATCAATTTTCGACTTTGTTGCATGGTTAATCTTTTAGTCATGCCTTTTTTCATGGCAAATGTATGATAAATTACTGGGAAAGGGTGGGCAATTGTAAGTATTTTGTGCTGTAATTCGTATCCTGTGTGGCGCACTATTATACAGCTATAATATTTTTTTGTCAGATTGAACCACAACCACGGCACACAATCCGCGGACATAATGACATCGCCAACAGCTGTTGTTGATAATGGAAAGTGCCTATACATGTAGCATAACGTGTAAACACATCTGGTTCGTACACTTTTTTTAGATTAGCAAACTTCACACTTTTGGAAACATCATGATATAATGAATCTGAAAACGAAAGTTTACATTTTTATTTAAAGTTATATATGGCGGTCATCTTGATTTTTAAAATGGTGGACCCTGAAAACCTGTATTTCCAGGAATGGGAGGCACAGAGATCCGAGAATGCCATGTTCCGATTCATGATGATGTACCTGCATCAAGTAGAGCCGATTCTGTTATTTGTAGCAGCATCATGTAACGAAGACATAAACATCCTTGTTGATGCAGGTCAAGAATTTAGCAAACCTTTTTTTGCTATGGACCGAATGAAGTACAAGAGACTCTGGCCACATTCCATAGACGACATGCACGCACTCAAGACTGATCACCCAGAGACGTGGAAGGAACTTGTGACATATGAGGCACCAAGACTGTCATCCCATTTGTCCCCATTGGGGCAGACCACACTTGTGAACATCATAACAAGCTCATGAAGGTTCATTCTGGTCTCATCGGAATCTCCAATAATGTCTATACAAGACAAAACTTCTTCCTAGCTACTCCGAACTGTCGGGCATAACAAGCGAGTTCAAGGGTCAGTCCAATGTCAAAGACAACAAGGCTAGTGAGCAACATGATCTGTGGGTGGTCAAGAGGGATCTTGATGCCATCAGCAAGATGAAGGCTGTCATAATAAATCATGGCAATCCATTCGCTGTTGAAGATCGCATGCTAATCAACCTGATTAGTAATGCATACATGCCATGCGAGTACGTTCCACAGATCCTGAACATGGACAAGATTGACGCTTGTGTGATCCTCTCAAGCAACAAAACAACAGGATGCGCATGTCTGGCATTAAGCAGTTTGCAGTCAAGATTCGTGAGAAGACAGTAGATCTGCGGGAAACGAACGACATGTATGGCAGACTGATGAGATATTGATCAGAAGCATTGCATCACCAACTATAAGTTCACCCTGACGCCAAGGGCAAGTTCATCCATATCCTTGAGCAGTTGGAAACAACAGAAACTCACACCGATAACTCTCAGACGACTACAAGCAAGACCCATGTTAATGTACCACATGAAGGAGCAATGGACTTGGCATAATATTATGTTAAAGTCGATGATACCCATTTAAGTAGGAAGATTGCGGTCGTCGATGGCGTGGTGATTGTCCAGAAACTGTTGAAGAACAAGCAACCATGGCGACAGTGAAGGATCTCAGTGAACGTTTCACTGACAATGTGGTGGCCCCCACAAGAGACTATGATGAAATCATTATAGTTTTTAACACCTACAAGGTGAACTAACCGAAGAGCACAACCAGGGAAGAGAGACAGGAGGGAATGACCCAATCCAGTACCAAGTACGAGACGATACCAGCATAGAACACATTACGATGAGCCGTTTCCTATTCCATGACCAGACGAAAAGTGATCTCACAGAATACTTCGCTGAGAAAACTCTGCAGTAAAACCGAGATTCCCCAAGCTGGTTATTACTTCAGCATATGGGCGAACAAGGAGCAACAGGGATATTACTTTGAAGACAACAACCATGATGATGCAGACACCTTAATTATCTGTCACGCTGTCTTGGCAGCACAAAGGAGCCCAGATGATGTTGAATTATGTTCTTCTCGCCAGACACTGATGTCCTTGTGTTGATCATAACTACGTAAGATCTGCTGCCGCGGAAGACCTCGATCTCGATGGCGTCGGACGTGTTGCCTATTGATCCATTGTGGACAGCTTCCGGTGCAGAAAGGGTCAATGCATAGCATGCCATGTAGGAAGAAAGTCATGATTAAATCCCGACGTCTTAACGATGTACTATGTAATAGTAGAGTAGCATCACAACCTTGGATTCTAACAGATCCGCGGGATAGATTTACAGACCCTGATTTCGCCGCAGACTCTATTCCCTATAGGTACTGCACACCTGACTCCGTCTGGGGAATATCAGCTGCGTTTTACAACTCCACACATCCTATCGCATGTGCGGTTTACATACCCACATTCGTAGTAATGCCATGGCGGGAACACAATTTTGTTGAACATTACCTTGTGTCATTACAACATGTTGACAATTATGCTCTGTCTATATTGACTCGTCTGAAAAGCCGGTGTGTCTGCTGGGTTTTTGGGCAAGTTTGTATTGAATCATAATCTTAGAGAGTGAGGTGACAGTTGCAACATTTACTGTAATGCTTTCATGTGTCATGTGTGTACGTCTACCTGCGTTTTGAGTATTAGACATTGATCAGCTCTTGGAAGAGGTGACACACGTAATTGGTATAAATAATATACCTGCACTGTACACTCAGCTTACGCCAACACCTCCGTGAGAACTAGCTATGGACTTGAACTTTTTCTGTGAGATTTTGTAATACTTCTTGCTTGAACTTCGTAACATCCTCTCTTGCCCTCTTCACACGGTTTCTTTCCATAAGTTTCCTCTTTGTTTAGCTTCCGTGATTAACCGGGCTGTTTTGGCATATTTCTATTTGGCCAAGAAATGCGCATAATTTTGTTCATTACCTTCTCTGTGGAGCATATCAGTTTATGCCAGATTTCACGGAATTTTGCTAATTTATTTATCTACACTGATACGTGTGAACATATTATGAAAGGAAATACGATTACTATTTTGAAAGTAATTTATTATCTATGTCATCGTTGGTGACAGTAAATGACGGCTACAAGCTACAGAAAAGCACCCAGGAGAGATTACCTAATCATAGTATCAATAAGTGCACAACAAATAGTAGCGAAATGTGTTCGATGTTATTCACTACGTTATCGATTACATTTTACGTTATTTATCCTTTTGGAGGTGTAGGCAAGTTTTGGTAAATAACAGATCTTCATTATAAGTGGAAATATATTAGTATTTTCTCAATGTGAACATGAATTACCTCAGACATGTCCAGTATCAGATGTGTTTGCTAGGCATTTATATATAAATAAAGACTTAGTTTTGTACGTGCAAACTGATAGATCCATCCACTAGCAGAACTCCTTATAAATCTGGCGCCGTTGGAATGGTAGCGACACTCTTTTCCCGTGCAATAACAGATAATGTAAAACACGACCACTAAACGACCATTTGGTATTTTCGAACCGTCTGAGGTCATATTAGGTCCGCATTTAGCAAAATAAGTAATTTATTTACATATACTATATCAAATTATAAACGTGAGAACAGTCATAACTGAGAAAACTGGATAACGTACATCACATGCTTAGCGAGGACGCTGTTTTCATGCATTTTATATCTTATGTGACGACCATGGAAGTTGATTTAATGCGTTTTATCGTTGTGTGATAACCTCATATGTTTGAGTTAGGGAAATGCAATTTCTAGCCAGTTAGTGGTTTATTGAAACATATATGCACAAGCATATCTTCGGATAACGTAAAAAGTAATTTCTATGGACTTTTTTTCTCAAATATGTGAAGTGTAGGAAATGTGTTTGTATCTCGAAAGACCACCATGAATCAGTGGGTATGTATACCAAGAAAAACGGAGACTAGTTGCTAAAGAGTTAAAACTTACTGTGTTTTATTATTATTATTATAATTATAACATGTAATGGCCCCTATGCCGTGGACATGTCAAAACAGATCGTTTTAGCATCTTTCTGAAACAAAAAGTCTTATATATTATCGCACTACATAGGAGAATCAACAAAAAGAGCACACCTAGCTCTATCTGAACAAGCGATTTATATTGCTATTAAAACCATTATAATACTTTGCTGGACCAAAAATTAATTTGTAGTTACTGTGGTTATTTTCGGTAGTATCAACATGATATATTTGTTGTCAATGACGCTTCCATACATTTTGGAATCAATGGAATTTAAATGTGTCATCAGTGCAGCCGTTTAACTAGATGAAGAATCGCAACAATTTCTAATAAAATAGGCCAATAGTAAGCGGTAATTTATCAAGGCTGCCGACTGCTTGAATCTGGGGTTCCAATTTCAGTTATTTCAGCAAATTATTGTAGAGTCACAGGTCAGAAGGGTCACAGCGAAGATTTTAGGATAGTTCAAAAATACAAATTACTTTGCGTTAGATGGATGACGTACGCTGTTGGAGATCTTATATTGTCTTAAGTGCACATGCTACAACAAATATCAGGAGACTGTTTTTCGTTGAAACACAAATTGCAATTCAGTGTGTGTATGTTGTGGTGTGTATGAGTGTGGGTGTGGGTGTGTGGTGTTTGGTGTGTGGTGTGTGGTGTGTGGTGTGTGGTGTGTGGTGTGTGGTGTGTGGTGTGTGGTGTGTGGTGTGTGGTGTGTGGTGTGTGGTGTGTGTGTGTGTGTGTGTGTTTGCCTGTGTTTGTGGAAAACTGAACAATTCAAACAAAACAATAGCTCCGTTGTCAAACTGTAGCATTTATATTGTTTTCAGTTAGCAAATATATATATACACAATTATATATATATAACAATATATATATATATATATATATATGTATATATATATATATACAGTTGTATATATATTATATATATATATATATATATATATACATATATATATATATAGATAGATAGATAGATATATAGATAGGTAGATAGATAGATAGATAGATAGATAGATAGATAGATAGATAGATAGATAACTCGTAATCGTATACGGGATTTTGACATATCGAATATAATTAGAATGTTCATCTCATGGAACATAGTAAGTTTCCATTTTCAATATGATGCGGACGTGCTGCTAACACATAGTGAACCTAAAACATTTTATGAAACCATTTTATTGATACGATTTGGTTATTTGGGATCTGTTAATGGCTCATTCAAACACAAACACAACTAACCATAGTTATACGATATAGCACACTGTAATATGTGTAATTAACCATTACATTAGTAACACGTTTACGAAAAAAAAAAATTACACTGTCACCGAAGCAGAATAAATGTACGTTAACATAGTTTAATACTCAATCGGATTGAGCGGGTGGACTAACCGTTATAAAACTGTAATACAATGCGATTCATAAAGTGTCGCTAATTTGTAGATGGCCACGTTTCTTCGTAATCGATCGTTCTGTACGGAACTAAAATTATTCATAATTGAGTCCCGATCTGGACAAGATCGTATCCTTCAACAGACCCACGCACCATATAATGGAAATATTGACTACAGTAAGCAGAAACGTCTACTTAGTACGACATTGGCATAGCAGCATCACGATGATGATGGTTTTGTTCAATATAATGACAGTCACAACAGTATGTTAATGAAACAAAATGTGTTTGTCAGAGATACAAGGCGCGTGTGCTTGTGTGTGTGCTTGTGGGTGCTTAAGTGTGTGTGTGTGTGTGTGTGTGTGTGTGTGCTTATGTATGTGTGCTTGTTTGTTCTTGTGTGTGCTAGTGTGTGCTTGTGCGTGCTTGTGTGTGCTTGAATGTTTGTGTGTGTGTGCTTGTGTGTTCTTTGTGTATGTGTGTGCTTGCGTGCTTGCGTGCTTGCTTGGTGTGCGTGTGTGCGTGTGTGCGTGTGTGCGTGTGTGCGTGTGTGCGTGAGTGCGTGTGTGCGTGTGTGCGTGTGTGCGTGTGTGCGTGTGTGCGTGTGTGCGTGTGTGCGTGTGTGCGTGTGTGCGTGTGTGCGTGTGTATATCTTCCAATTACGACGATGAACACACACGCACAATCATAGTTGGCAGCAATCCACGAGTAAGTGGGGCCGGTTAGTACCTATGAAGGGCTCGTAATTCATATTCTGAATGTACAGTTATTTTCCCATGACGTATTTCGTGACTATCTGATGGATAACATCCACTCGCAACAGAAGCACGCGCGGTTGTTGTCCTGTACTCGTGACATCCACATAGTTTATTATTACGTTGTACTTCATGTAGATGCCGATGTTAACATGAAAGAATTTCATTGAAAATAAAATGTAATGTTACATATTATAAATGTTGATATAATATACAAAAATCAATTTAATTATAATTTATAATCCCACGTCATGACTGTACAAAAATCAAGGCATTCCCAGTTACACATTTTTTTACTTCCGAAACAAATATTATGAAATCCGAGCTCACCTAGATCTTTGAAAAAAGTTTGGCGAATATTATTTGCCGTAATAGTAATATATTTTCGTTGCTCTTTGCAACAAAACATATTCTTTTATCATAAGATGCGTGTATCATAAATACACCGATTCAATTTAAAATGGTATACGTAATAGATGTTAGAACATTTAGTTCCTAATTTACACTTGCTGTGCTTTGCATTACTACACGTATGACATATAATTATGCTTTTACAGTACGTGTCAGCTTGCCTACTGCATGCGCAGTTTACTTGTGATGGCAGTTTGTGAATCCTGTTAGATGTCTACGTGCTACGTACACGTACATGTTATACTGTTAACACGATAGTCATGCCTATTGTGACTACATGCACGTCGCTATGTTTACCGTCCTCGTCTATGCTGTGCATCCACCCAATCATCAAGTCATCAGTATCACACACGCGGTGTCGTATATTGAGATACTTGGAGAATGTGTCGGATAATTAACACCATTGACACTTTAACCGGTCAGGCGACACCAAGGAGTGTGAGCAAGTAGATAACATGATCCTGTCGCCACCTTTGTGTCCCATGTGAAATGGGTAAATTACGAGTGCTTCTGTTGACAACGATGTTTATGCAGTGGCAACTTTTCACTGTTGTATATGACAATTAAGGCTGCACACACATTGGTTAGTATTTCCAAAATGCATTGCACATTCTATGCACCGATGAATCAATGCAGACAAATATGTGAAGGAGATCAACTGTCAAACTGTACAGCGGCGAACTGTTGATTGTGGGCAATTTCGAACTGTGTCTTGCCAACGTTTCAAAGCATCGGCAATTTCTGACATCTCACGTTCCCTGTCTCTGGACGAGACCGTAGACACCTGATGCGTGTGTCAGGGGAAGTAAACGATCACACGTGTAACTTGTCCAGGGCATAGGCGATATATACTGTAAATTTCCTACGCATTTTTTCCTTCACTCTTTACTCTAAAGTCGGGTTGCGTATTATACATAGTGCTAAGGCTAAACCAAATTTTCTCTCACCAATTTATGTTTGTTGACCAGGATAACGCTGCTGGAAAACTAGTTATATTATCATATTCGGCGTGATTTTACAATCATGTAAACCACCGCAGCAACGCAGACGAAAGGCAATAATCGCACTCCCCGTAACCGCTTGTCTAGCCCTAAACTAGCAGCGAGAAATGCCAAAGACGAGAACCCGGATGTCTGACATTACAAAAAACACAAATGAACGGGAAGCGACCGGGAATGCATTTTGTTAAACCTAGGACCGGTTTCATGAAGCGGCTAAGAACGTTATCTACGATATAAGTAACTTAGAATAGGAAAATTAATGTGTTTGTATTAAGTGTGTATCTGATATATTTGTAATGATAACGCAGATGTGTGGACGGCGTCGGGTTAATACCGGTACGCTCAAATACGTGTTGCTCCCAGACCGCCAAGGCATTATGACTGGCGTTCCTGAATCACGCGAATGATGCCCCCGTCACGGGTCGAGTGTCAACAAGTGTGACTCCATGTTTAAAGTTGTGAATGCAAATACTGTGAATGTAAACAAAAACGAATGTAGCACATTTATGCTTCGTAATTGAAACTACAAGGTTTGCATGTAGCAGTTCAGGATATAGCTTTGTGTTAATTTAAAAGTGAAATCAGAACGACACATTGAAACTTCTAGAAAGCGCCGATTTAATCAGTTGCGCAATCGTCAAGCTACAACACAAGTTATTTAGTGCTTACACACTAGTCACTAGCGAGCGACAAGCCGGCAACAATGCCGTAACTTACGTAGGTGACATGCTTATGATTCTGAGATGGATTCATATGTTAAAGCAAAATATTAGAAGCGGGTAAATTGGGGATTTATGTCAAAAGTCGGGGTGCGTATTATACATGGTGATATAGAAATGTTATCAAAATTTAGCAAACGTCAGAGTGCGTATTATACATGTTGGCGTATTATACACGGACATTTATGGAATATATATATATCTTGCTCACTATAATGTGCTCCCTGCGACCAGAGCAACATACTCGTCAGACGTGTTTGAATATACCTAGTCTGGAAGGGAGCAAGAGAGTGAGAGAGCGATATAGATAGCAAGAAAGTAAAGACAATACAGAAAACTCACACTGAAATATATTCACCAGCTTGAACGATATTTTAATGAATTGCTCAATGGTCAAAAGTCACCATGTATAACTCTTGTCATCCCACCTAGATAATGTAACCGAACGTGCAGATATATCGTTAGCCTATTTTCTTTACGAGACACCCGTTGAAACACATTACGTACACCGCATTGGTCGTCACCAGCCATTGAGCCGTTGCCATCAACAAAGCCGAGCAAACATGTTGTGAACAAATACACTTACTTTGTACTTTACTTTTATCGCATTAGTATGTTTAAATGTATAAAAACTTATCTGGCAATAATTGTTTCGAAACGGACAAAACTTTATCTTTAAAATTGTATAATAACACGATCTTACAAATGGCTGTTTAGTGCAACATATAACGTATTATGTCAACTATTTTCAATTATTTAATCATGAAGTAATCCCGTCAGTACAAGGAGTAGGCGTTTGAAATTAATGAAAGTACGTGTAATGTAAACCTCCGATATGGGGTACGGTCAAACAGAAGCCATTATTTTACAGTAACGAACTATTATATGATGTAAGTAAAGACATGTTACTGCCACAGATCGGCGAATTTTCCGTAACTAGACGGCTAGCAAGGTCCAATGTTAATTACGTCAACAAGGTACAGTGGAAATTTATAAAATTTTATTACATATATGAATACCAAAAATCCTCTTTTATAGTAAAAATAAACACAACATCATCTACCCTCTAGTCTACCCTAACTCGGCTCTCAGATAAACGTTGACACCCAAATAAAATACTAGAACGGTCCGGAGTGTAGGGTAAGGAGGGTAAGGGATAGTGCCTCACGGTGAATGTCCCACACAGGACGGTCAGGATCCTATTTGGTTTTCCCTCCTTGTCTAGCTCACATATGGCTCCTAGTGTCTGCATGTGTACTGCAGCGACACACCCCGGGCAACGGCTTTGGCTGGCCGGCCAAACTATGTGAGTGCCTTTCCGAAGGGTTGTCCCCCTGTTAGTACACACATCTGCCGGTGGAGAAGGCGTATGAATCCCCAGAGGTCAACGGCTACGAAGGCGGGATATGGAAAGGCATGGTGTCGGGCCAAGGGCGTATCAGGGATTTAGAATGATAAGCGGCCAGAACCGTCCAGAAAGCAATGGCAAACTACTGGAATGTACACTGCCGAAAACCCAGATTAAATCATGATTGCAAAGAGAAACGATATGGGATTCGGTGGTGAGTCCCCCAAGCCAGAAGAATACCTAACGGCTATTGGGGAAGAGCCAGAAGCAACCGGGAGTACTGCTCAAGCTGATGAAGGCAATTTGCTCGACTGTGCGGAGAAGGGAAAGAAGTTCGGTGGATGGCTAAAAAACAAAACGAGAATAGCAACTTTGAATGTCCGCACATGGCGACTGGAAAAATGGACAATGTTATAGAAGAAGCAAAACAAAACAATACAAGTGTCCTAGGAATAGCAGAACACAGATGGGCGGGACAAGGTCATTTCATACCACACGCAGGAGGAAAATTCATATACTCCGGACAAGCAAAGGCAGGACAAATAGCAAATACAGTATTTGGATGCAAACCAGTAAATGACAGAATTCTGAGCATAAGGTTACAAGGAAAAGTGAAGAATATAAAAATAATACAAGTCTATGCGCCGAGATCAACAGCAAAAGAGGAAGAAATAGAAGCTTTTTATACTAATTTGCAAGGTGAAATAGACGAATCCAAGAAATCGGACATCGCCATTGTCATGGGTGATTTTAACACCGAAGTAGGACAAAGACAAAACGAGATAGAACGAGGAGCAATCGAGAAATTTTGATTAGGAGAGGGAAACGAAAAGGGAGAACGACTTGTTGAGTTCGCCATCGCTAATAACCTCACAATCCTAAATACAAATTTCTCAAATCACCCTAGAAGAATCTACACGTGGACATCGCCAGATGGAAAGACTAGAAATCAGATAGACTACATCATGATACAAAAGAGATGGATATCAGCAATAAGAGGTGCAAGAACACTACCAGGAGCAGACTGTGGTCTGATCATGAACTACTGATGGCAGAGATGAAAGTTAAGTTGAAAGTGAAAAAAGGAGTGACAACAACACAGAGATATGATGTAGACAATCTGACAGACGAATACACAGTATCTGTGAAGAATCGATTCTCAACTTTACTGACAATGACACAAGAGAAAGAACCAGAAGAAATTGCAAATTATATCAAGACCATTTTCCGAGAAGAAGCGGAAAAACACCTACGGAAGAAAAAGAGGAAACACCAACCTTGGATAAGTACAGATTCCTTAAAGAAAATAGAAAGGAAAGAGCTTAAGAAACGCAAAATCGAGGAATCGATCAGATTAAGATATAATGAGATGAACAAATTAATCAACAAACTCTGCAAAAGGGAGAAACAAAAATATATAGAAGCCAAGTGTAAGACAATAGAGGACTGTATGGCAGAAAACCGAAACAAAGAAATGTTTAAAGAAATAAAGAACATGGCAGGTAAATTGCAGCCCAGACTCGGTGTCATCAAAGATAAAATGGGAAAACTCTGACTGATGTAGAAGACATAGCCAAAAGATGGAAAGAATATTGTGAAAATATGTACGCACGAGATGGAGACAACAACGACCCCCCTGATACGCTGCTCTGTCTGCCGTTCGTCTCCCTGCTCTCACGATGTCGTCTTCCAACTAGTCGCTTATGTCCTACTCCCATCTTCTCCTTGGTCTTCCCCTTCCTCTCTTTCCCTCCACTTTGCCTTCTAAGACTGTTTTCTCTAAGGAATTATGTATTTTGATGTGGCCAAAATAACTAAGTTTTAGTCCTTTTATTCTATTCACTAGTTGACAGTTCTTTATGTCAAATTTTTGTAAGAATCTCTGCATTGGTTGTTCTTGTTATCCATGGCACTCTTAGGACCTTTCTGTAACATTTTATCTCAAACGCTTGTATTCTTCTCATGTCTTCTTTGTTCAGTATCCACGTTTCGCTCCCGTATAGAGCTGTTCTGAAAACGCAACTTTTTAACATTCTTATCTTTGTTGGTATGTTTTGTCCTTTCCATACATTTTTTAGATTATTTAGTTTCTGCGTTGCTATGGCGATTCTTCTTCTGATCTCTGATGATGTCTTGCCGTCTCCTTGTAGTCTTGCTCCATGGTATTCGTAGTGGTTCACATTTTCAACTTGCTCCCCATTTATTTTAATTTCTGTTTTGTGAATGCATTTGTCAGTGTCCACGATCTTTGTTTTCTTCACATTAAGTAACAAGCCCTTTTTCTCACTATGTTCTTGTACAGGCATAATTAGGTTTGTAGGCCGATTGTTGTAGTGGACAGGAGTGGGGTGTCGTCTGCGTATCGTAGGTCTCTGATTCTATGTCCGTGAATATTCATTTAATCGTATCATGTACTTCTGTCATCTAATTCTACATTTCTCATTATGTATTCTGAGTAGAGATTGAATAGGTATGGTGATACAATACACCCTTGCTTTACTCCTTTTCAAACTGTAAAAGTGTCTGTAGTTGTGTTTTCCAGCCTAACTACTGCTTGTTGGTTGCTATAAAATGATTTCAAGAGGGCGATTATCTTTGGGTGGAAGTTCATGTCACTGAGCGTTTTCCACATCATCTGATGATTCACACAGTCGAAAACCTTGGAATAGTCGATGAAGCATATTCTTAGATCATTATTTATCTCTCTGAATTTCTGAATCAACATTCTCAGATTGAATATGTGGTCCCTTGTGCCTCTGTTTTTTTTCTGAAGCCTGCCTGTGTACTGCTCACTTCCATTTCCTTTTTATCTTGCATTCTTTTCTTTATGATTTTCAGCAATATTTTGCTGGCATGGCTAATGAGTGACATGACATGACGTTGGAACCTAGTAGAGGACACACTTAGTGTCAAAGAAGTAACCCTCAACGAATGTACTCCGACGAAACGCAACATTCTCAAGACGACTGCATCCTACTACGATGTCTACGGAATGCTGTCAGGAATCCTCGTCCGACCAAAGATGTTGCTTCAGAAGCTCTGGATTTTTGGTCTTGATTGGGACACTCCAGTTAGTCCAGACAGTGACTTGTTTCAGATGTGGGAAAGTGTGAAGCAGGACCTGAAAGATGTTGGCACCGTCAAGATTGGACGCTGTCTGATCCCAGAAAAGTTCCGCGGAATGTCGCCATTGCCAGAAGTATCCCTCCATGGAGCCAGCGTTGCTTCCGAAGATGCCATGGGGATTGGAGTCTGGCTGAGATGTTCTGCGAAAGAAGATGATGATGCTGAGCTATCGTTCGTTTGCGCCCGAGGAAGATTGACTCCGTTGAAGCAGACAAGTATGCTGCGTAAAGAGCTTCAGGCAATTCTTCTCCTGAGTCGCATGATGCTCACTGTGGAAAATTCTCTTCGGATTGAGATCGCCTACAAAAGGATATGGACAGACAGCATGACAGCCATTAGCTGGCTTCGGGGACAATCGAAATCCTTCCGTTCGTACGTGGCCAGTCGTGTCGGGGAAATAACGCATGACTTTGATCCCGTCACTGACATTGCTTACGTACCGAGTGGTCAGAATGTCATTGATCTCGTCTCCCGTGGTGTTGATGTCAGTCAATTGCAGAAAGTCATTGATGGACCTGGCTTCCTGAAATTACCTCCCGTCTACTGGCCTACAACTCCAAAGAACGTCCCAGTTGACAAGAACGATGCTGAGCAAAAGAAGTTTCACATCCGCAATGCCAAAGTGCTGACGTTGAATGTGACTCGGCTTGATCCTATCGTCGATCCGACAAAGTTCTCCAGTTGGCCTCGTTTGGTAATTATGACAGCCCGGGTGATGTCTCTGAAAGACTTACCCAGGACCCAGTGGTTGAAGCAATTCGTATCAAAGATCTGTCAACTTCCGTCACGCCGAAGAATTAAAGAAGCTGAACTGTACTGGATTCGATATGCTCAGAAGGACCTTGACCTGGAAGATAAGCACATATCCAAGCTGAATCCATTCGCCGATGACAAACAAGTCGTCAGAGTAGGAGGTCGTATTCGCAACGCTCCGCTGTCCTTCGACATCAGTCATCCATGTCTTGTGACGCGGAAAACTCACACCAGTTTGCTCATCGCCCGTGACAGAGACAGGCAAGCTCTTCACAGAGGACATCTCAGTACTGCCGCAGAAATCAGGAAGATGTACTGGATTGTTGGCGATACGAACCTCTGCAAACGAGTGGTTCGTGATTGCAAGGTTTGCAATCGTCATCGAGGAAAACCTTTACAGCAAAAAATGGCCGATTTGCCCAACTTCCGCATCAAGCCTTTTTCACCTCCCTTCCAGACGACGATATTGGATTACCTGGGACCGATCCAAGTGAAACTTACCCGAAACACCGTTGCCAAGGGATGGTGTGCAGTCTTCGTCTGTGCTGTTGTCCAAGCAGTACATCTGACGTGTGTTCAAGACTTGTCGACATCCGCGTTCCTGCAAGCCCTTAAACGTTTCATCAGTATCCGAGGAGCTCCGGCTCTTATCGTCAGTGACAATGCAACGTGCTTCCGTGGTGCTGACAACGAGATCCGTGATCTTCATCTTCGCTTGAATCACGACGACCTCTACAACCATGGTCTGAAGATCGAGATCGATTGGAAGTTTGGACCTCCTGGTGGTCCGCATCATCAAGGTCTAGTGGAGCGCATGGTACAAGAAGTGAAGAAGTCCATGAAGCACTTAGTACAAACCGACAACCTAACCTTCATTGAGTGGGAGACAGTTTTTTCGCAAATCGCCGGTCACCTAAACAGTCACTGCCTCGTCGTCGTCGCCTCTCGATGAACTGCCTATCACGCCCAACCACTTTCTCATTGGTAGGGGCGATCTTCCAAGTCCTCAAGTGCCAACACACGAAAACGACGCGAACTTTGCACCTCAATGGTTGAAGGATTCTGGCGCCGTTGGATTATGAACATTCACAGGCTCTCCCTTCGGAAGAAATGGTCCAATACTTGCTACAGCCTTACTGAGAGAGATGTCGTTCTTGAGTGGATGAGAACGCCAAGCGTGGTCTGTGGAAGATGGCCGAAGTCGTCAAGACGTACGTCGGGAATGATGACCTCGTGAGGGTCGTTGAGGTCAAGTTTGCAGATGGCCATCTATTGAAGCGTCCGGTGACCAAGCTGGTTCTCCTGATGAAGAGGAATGAGAGACTTGACATTCAGTGACATTTGTGACATTAATGATATTCAGTGACTTTTGTTTGTTCGACATCCCTGTCGAGTTGGTGTCCCCTGGGATGTTACAGTGTTGCCGTCGGCCGTCGCAAATGTAAATTTTCGGGTGTGTTTGTGTGTTCCAAGTTCGTATTTTCATTTTACACTGGTGAGTTCCGGTAAATATGGCGACCGCTGTGTTTACACAAATTTAATAAACACTTATAATTTATTAATTGTGTTTAATTAACGTAGATTCCGTAAAAGTCATTGTTTAATGTTCAGTGGCATGGGAACGTAACGGCTGAATTCATGGCTATGGCTGTCTACAGTCAGTGTCCCAAGTTTCAACAAGCTGTTGATACGGCCTCTCCAGCTTCACATCGGGCGCCACTCTCGCGGTTCGCTCAGTTTGGTAGTTCGAGAGAAAATCACTACAACTGTAAAACGTATAATTATGTTTTAATAGCAGAGTATACGTACAAACATGTGGCTTTACCAGTCAGTGCCAGAACTCTGCCCAGTACATGTACAATACAACAGATACAAGACACAACTGCTACAACTGTATCAATGCCTTGTATTAAACTCAGAACATATTAAGTAAAACACTTGTAGACATAGTTTATTGACATATCCGATAGGTGACAATTAGTTATTATCAATGGCTATATAACACTAACATAACAAGTAATAATTAAACGCAACGTTTATTTCAAAATAAAATAAATAGACTATGCACTTTTAGTTTACAATAACATAAAGGTAGATAATATAACATACCTGTAAAAAGGTATAATGATGTTTTAATAGCAGAGTCTATGTACAAACATGTGGCTTTACCAGCCAGTGCCAGGACTCTGCCTAGGTTGACACCTCAATCCCTTGATGGCTAATGTGTCAAATATACCCTTTTACTAAGTGTGGCAGCTCTATGACAACTATAGTGTGTAACTATAGTACCTGCTACATCTACCCCCTCCATCAATAGTAAACACAATAATACATATTACTCTTGAACACATGTTCAAATGCTGTATATGACAATTTAGCAAGTACATCACAAAATCCTTGATTAAACATGGAAAGTGCTAAGGCAGGAGTCAGTACTTGTTGAGCAAAGTCAGTGTAACGAGCAGGTTTCCGTATTTCCCGTTTAGGCCGGTTACGCACAGCTGGTGATGGCAACCTCACCCGACATGGTGAGCGTTCAGCAATGTCCGGAATCTCTGCATTCTCACCAAGCTCTCCTTCGCCCTTTTCCTCATCTGACACTTCCGATTCCGTGTCTCCATCCTCAGCAAGCTCTCCTTCGTCCCTTTCCTCATCTGACACCTTATACTCCCTGCATCCATCCTCATCAAGCAGTTCCATCTCGCAATTGGGATCTGGAATATCCATGTCTCCAGGTTTTCCTACTGACGCACGTTCTAATGCGGCAGGCACAAACTCTCCAGCCTCTGGATCAAGTGGCTTCCTCATGACCACTCTAACACAGTCGTCATCCTCCGACTCGTACTCGGTCAGTGTTGCTTCTTCTTCCTCTCTCTCAGAGCCGCTCACAGACACACCATCGCGCTTCTCTGTCCTTGCACCCGCCAGCCGACTTTGCATTCTCGCCACAGATTCCTTCTCCTTCGCAGACAGCGGAAGGAAGTTTACTGGTAGCAACATGTTCCGGTGCAGTGTTCTCTTGACTTCTCGCTACACCACAAACACAGGAATCTCTCTCTCCGGCAGCTCCTTCACTACATAGATATCTTCTTCCCACCGGTTTGCCAGCTTATTGCGGCCTCGCAAGCCAACGTTCCATACCAACACGCGATCACCAATTTCAACTGTTCCTCCTCTAGCGCGTCTGTCGTAGTGACTTTTATGACGCCTGGCAGACTTGTTGCTTTCTGTTGTAGCAATCTTATAAGAAGATTCCAACCGCAGCTGCTTGGTGTAATCAGTGTGGTCTGCCACTTCTGATTGACGTTCACTTGATTCTACACCCATGGCCAGATCGATTGGCAGTCGTGGATGTCTGCCAAATACCAGGTAGAATGGCGAGAAGCCAGTTGCTTCGTTTCTGGTAGCATTGTAAGCATGCACCAATGTTGGTACATAAGCCTTCCAGTTGGCCTTCTTCGTTACACTTAATGTTCCTAACATGTTCATCAGTGTTGAATTGAACTTTTCACACTGCCCATTTACCATTGGATGATACGGTGTAGTTCGGCTTTTTTCAATCACTGCAAGTTGACACAATTCTTTGATGATATGACTCTCAAAATGTCTACACTGGTCCGAATGGAGTCTCTGTGGAAAACCATAGTGTAGAAATGTGTCATACAAAGCTTTTGCTGTGTTCTTGGCAGTCTGATTGCGTGTGGGAACAGCCTGGGCATACCGAGTGAAGTGGTCAGTCATGACTAATACATTTTCAATCCCTCCTTTTGATGGTTTCAGGGTTAGATAATCAATACAGACAATCTCAAACGGCTGGTGTGTGCGAATGTTCACAAGTGGTGCTCGATCTGGGTTGACTTTTCTTCGTATACAGGCTTCACATGTTTGCAGTTTCTTGCGCACATCTTCTGCCATGTGTGGCCAGAAGAATCGGGCACGAACAAGTTCTAGGGTCCTAATTCTTCCCAAGTGGCCTAACTGATCATGCAGACCGATCATTGCTTCCTCTCTTTTTGCCGCTGGAAGAACTAGCTGGAACGATTCGTTACCGTCAAAGCAAACCATCTCGTATACATAGCTTATCCCATTCCTTCATGTATATCTTGAACTCTGGTGATTCCTGCTCTAGTTTGTGCTGTTGATCTAGACTGGGTTTGCTGTCGTGTCTCAGCAACATTAGCATCTTCTTGATCACAGGATCTTTACTTTGGATGAGCTCCCAATTAGGGTAATTGATCTTTGTCCCTCCGGCATCTACCAGTTCCTCCTCGTAGGTTACAGCTGCTTGGCTGCAGCACATCACCTCAATCAGGCCAAATGTGCCACCATCTTCTTCCATTGCTGCCATCTCACACACAGCCTGAACCACATGTTCAGGTAAGTGTCTTCCTTGTGCAGGCTTTGTGTGCATTCTAGAGAGTGCATCGGCATCAGCATTATTTTTCCCGAACGGTACTTGATGCTGAAATCATAAGTTGCAAGTTCAGCTAGCCACCGATGACTTGTCGCATCCAGCTTTGCAGAAGTCAGGACATAGGCAAATGGGTTGTTATCAATCATGACCACAAATTGGTGTCCGTACGGATAGTCCTGGTACTTCTCAGACACGGCCCACTTGAGTGCTAGGAATTCAAGTTTGTGGGTTGGGTAATTAACCTCGCTTGGCTTAAGTGCACGACTTGCATAGACTATGACTCGCTGCTGACCTTGCTGTTCCTGATACAGTACTGCTCATAGGCTGTGTAGGGATGCATCCACGTGTAATTCGAAAGGAAGACTGTAGTCAGCATATCCCAAAATGGGTGGTTCTATCAGTCTTTCCTTCAGTCTGTTAAATGCAGCGATTGCACTTGTGGTCATCACAATCTTGGTGGTTTTATTTACAGATGTCTTGTTTTCCTGCCTTTTTAACAGATTGTGTAAGGGCTTGCATATTTCAGCATAACCCGTCATAAAGCGACGGTAGTAGCCGAAAAACCCAAGCACTTGGCGAAGCTCGTGTACGGTTGTCAGTATAGGCCATGCCTTTAAACTCTCTATTTTGTCTGGATCGGCTTCGATCCCTGCCTCCGAGATGATGTGGCCTAAATACTTCACACGCTCTTGGCAAAGATGACACTTCGCAGATTTCAATTTCAGACCAGCTGCTCGCAGGCTAGTAAAGACAGCCTGCAGATGTTCAAGGTGAGTCTCAAATGTCCGTGAATGAATGATGATATCATCCAGGTAGACCAACACATTGGCCAAGTCAGCCAGAGTGTGTTCCATAAGCATTTGGAACACAGCAGGAGCGTTCGTGAGACCAAACGGCATTCGATTGCATTAATAAAAACCGAAGTTTCCCACTCTGAATGCAGTCTTGGCTTTATCACACTCCTCTATTTCCACTTGTCAGTAGCCACTCTGGAGGTATAATGTTGTAAACCATTTTGCGCCAGATAGCCTGTCCAGCGTCGACTCAATGAGAGGCAGCATGTACGCATCTCTGATTGTCCGGCTTTTCAAAAGCCTGAAGTCCAGACACAAGCGCAAACTCTTATCCTTCTTCCGCACTAGGACTCGAGGTCAATGGACTGTGCGAATGACGTATTGCACCGCATGCCAACATCTCTTTCAGGTGTTGTCTAACTTCCTCGTACATTGCTGGAGGAATGCGTTTCGGTCTATCTTGAAATGGTGTTTCATCTGTCAGTCGAATTTTCTGCTTCACTCCTACAGCTTTGCCTTGCTCCATTGTCCGAGAGGCAAAAATGTCACTGTCACAAAGTGGTATGTATATAATTTAATCAGGCTTTAGAACAGTGGTTTTGATTGTGCTGCCATCTCTGGTATGTATTGTCACGGAGGTACACGCTGGTGCCCTCTGGCAATTAAGGCGTGTAACGTTTTAACTGCCGACGAGTCAGATTTAATTCATTTCATTTGTAGCGTACACCACTAATTCTACGGTTAGGTATACCAAATTTGGTACCAGTAGAAATTATTTAATATGACTGGTAATATGGTGACCTGTAAAACTACTTGTGTTGTGGTTATAAGAAGATTATATTATGAACTTATAAAAGTTGTTTACTGAAATGTAGGTGTGAAAAACACTAGGGTCACTCCTAGCTTATGAATAGAGTGCGTGTTTTATAAAAATTATGGATGAATTCATTAGGGTTGGAATGTACGATGAATATTGTGGTATCCGGCTCGATGCAGGGAATCCAGTGATATTAATTATGTAAGTAATTCACGTAAGTTTAAGATTGTATGAGCACTTATATAGCCAGACGTTTAGCTCGCAATATCTATTTTGAACTCAGCCAGTTGAATGGATTGCTTCGATGTGTGAAAGGTTTCGGGAGCTGGTTTTTGAAGCGACTTTAATTTGTATTAAGTGTTTTAATTGGTTAGACTAACTTCCGGCCATCAAGCTATATAAGGGCAGGACGGCCATTCGAGGCCAGACGAACATTTGAGCAGAAGAAAGTGTTGCACTCTCGTCTCCAGGAATTGGGCTGAAACGCCTGTAGTAAATACTTCTACGATTCCAACAGTACTGATTAGTTGTGAGACGCTGCACTTCTCACGCGTTGAGGAAGACTGAGCGATAACCGACTGCTGTTCCGTTTTGACGTGATCTTCGAATGTGAGGCCACCACCGTTTCGTCTGCTAGCTGTCATAACACAGACTTCGTGACAGACCTTCTCGACATCGCCGACGTCGTGACATCGTTACGGTGTTGTCGCCTGGTGATTCGCGTGGAATCGACATTCGTTCGCCGAACGCCGAACGACTTTCAACTTCGTCCTGACATCTCGCCGGATGCGAACGTTGACATTCGCACATCACGTGACATTCATTGGTTACAGTTCATAGACTTTACAACGGTGTATACCCGTTTTCATGTAAGTGACCAGCTGTTTATACTGTCTCCCATGTAAATTCGTATTTTGATGCATACTCGTCGAGTACAATGTATGGTGTTAAATATAATGTCATAGCAGAGTAACGGTTGGCCAACTATCACTGAACCGCATATGTTTATTTTTGATGTATTAAATGGGAATGCCAGTTGGCTTCTCAACGGAAAAAGAGAGACTGTTGAAGTCCGTGGAAGATGTGACAGAGAGACTGGAGACAGTGCAGCGAGACAACGCTCTACTGCAGTCTCAAGTCTCCCAGCTCTCAAAGGAGAATGGCCGACTGAAGGCAGGGAAAAAGAAAGGTGTTCCTCAAACCGTCTACGACAGACTGACGGCAGAGAAAGAGGAAAGTGTTTCTCAAACCGTCTATGACACACTGAAGGAAGAGAAAGTGAGCACAAACTTCAAACAGCCGAAACAGCAGTTTCAGGAATTAGAAGAGAGTCGTATTCAGCTGGTGATACCCAACTACAGGAAACGCAAGAAAGTAGGCGAGACTGTCCTGTCATTGACACTGGACAAGGAAGATCTTGACCGCCATGTCGCACAAACCAGGTGCAAGGCTGCAATACTGAACTCACAAAAACTGAGTATAGAGGAGCAAGTCTCAGAGTTGGTACACCAGGTAGAAACACTGAAGCAGGAGGCTCTTGAGGATTTCACAAGGTTGTACAGCCAGCTGTTTGTACTTCAAACGGATCATTAACCGTTAGTTTTCCTCCGTACGGCCCGATTATCAAATCCCAGGTTAATTCGATGGGCTTTGAAACTTCAACCTTATAGGTTTCGGATAGAAGCTATTCCTGGAAAGGAGAATGTAGGAGCAGACTTTCTTAGCCGGCAGTATGTCAAGAAAACCTAGACAGGTATTGTAGCGGACAGACTGAGTTAGCATTGTATGATTAACTAGACATTTTATTTAATTAACAATGTTTCGTTTGTGAAAGCAGGGTAGGTACTCGTGTATACAACCCTCCCCTCCGGAGTATAATTTCTGTTTGATTAGTATTACTTATGTAAGGAAGGCCTATTAGTCAGTTGACACGCCTTGTCTCATTAAGTGTATTTTGTTTGTTTGTTGATGATCTCTAATATGATAAGTGTTCACGCTTGAAAGAATAGGTGGGGCGGATAATACGCTAATTAAGTGTGACGAAACAGATCAACATTAGGAAGATATTTGACGCAGATTGGCGCAGATTAAATTCTTAAAGGCCGGGGTAATGTCACAAAGTGGTATGTATAGAATTTAATCAGGCTTTAGAACAGTGGTTTTGATGGTGCTGCCATCTCTGGTATGTATTGTCACGGAGGTACACGCTGGTGCCCTCTGGCGATTAAGGCGTGTAACGTTTTAACTGCCGACGAGTCAGATTTAATTCATTTCATTTGTAGCGTACACCACTAATTCTACGGTTAGGTATACCAAATTTGGTACCAGTAGAAATTATTTAATATGACTGGTAATATTGTGACCTGTAAAACTACTTGTGTTGTGGTTATAAGAAGATTATATAATGAACTTATAAAAGTTGTTTACTGAAATGTAGGTGTGAAAAACACTAGGGTCACTCCTAGCTTATGAATAGAGTGCGTGTTTTATTAAAATTATGGATTAATTCATGAGGGTTGGAATGTACGATGAATATTGTGGTATCCGGCTCGATTCAGGGAATCCAGTGATATTAATTATGTAAGTAATTCACGTAAGTTTAAGATTGTATGAGCACTTATATAGCCAGACGTTTAGCTCGCAATATCTATTTTGAACTCAGCGAGTTGAATGGATTACTTCGATGTGTGAAAGGTTTCGGGAGCTGGTTTTTGAAGCGACTTTAATTTGTATTAAGTGTTTTAATTGGTCAGACTAACTTCCGGCCATCAAGCTATATAAGGGCAGGACGGCCATTCGAGGCCAGACGAACATTTGAGCAGAAGAAAGTGTTGCACTCTCGTCTCCAGGAATTGGGCTGAAACGTGTGTCCGCCCAACGCCTGTAGTAAATACTTCTACGATTCCAACAGTACTGATTAGTTGTGAGACGCTGCACTTCTCACGCGTTGAAGAAGACTGAGCGATAACCGTTCCGTTTTGACGTGATCTTCGAATGTGAGGCCACCACCGTTTCGTCTGCTAGCTGTCATAACACAGACTTCGTGACAGACTTTCTCGACATCGCCGAAGTCGTGATCTCGTTACCGTGTTGTCGCCTGGTGATTCGCGTGGAATCGACATTCATTCGCTGAACGGCTTTCAACTTCGTCCTGACATCTCGCCGGATGCGAACGTTGACATTCGCACATCACGAGACATTCATTGGTTACAGTTCATAGACTTTACAACGGTGTATATCCGTTTTCATGTAAGTGACCAGCTGTTTATACTGTCTCCCATGTAAATTCGTATTTGGATGCATACTCGTCGAGTACAATGTATGGTGTTAAATATAATGTCATAGCAGAGTAACGGTTGGCCAACTATCACTGAACCGCATATGTTTATTGTTGATGTATTAAATGGGAATGCCAGTTGGCTTCTCGTATATACATACCTGATGTTACGTTATGTCTCTCGTTCACTCCGAGTCCTAGTGCACCTGAACCTATAACTTGCTATGTCAAATCGGGTACCGCCAATTTATTAATTTATTAATACTTACATTGTGACAGTCGCCGAAATCATGACACAGTGCTTGTACCTTCTTCTTCTGTTCTTCAGAGAGCTTTGTGGCATCTAGATTCACTGGTACTTCACCCTTTGTACCTTTGCCGCAATCTCCATTACTCAACACATCACTATGTGTTAAGTCTCCAACAGTCTTATCCCTGTCTAAAATGACACTATTCGTCATAGTCACTATCTTTTGTCGTTTGGGAATTTTCATTTCCCTACATGAAACATTCGTTAGGACGACATCAACTCAGTGCTTGTTGTCAGCTTGCACAACTGAGGTGGGGATGAGTATTCCCCCGGGGAGTGTTTCTGCTGGTTGAAGCATGCCAGCTGAGAAACCTTTCTGGGCTCCCATTCTTCCTTTCACAATGATATATGTGTTTGCAGGGATCACTGTGTGGCGACATGAGTACACTGCTACTTCCTGTTCTGTGACTTCTGATTGGTCAAGGTGAGCAAGTGCTTCTAAGATGGCTGCATCATGGAATGGGGTATTCCGAGCTCTCAAGGCTGTCAGGAAATGAGTTCCAATTATAACAGGCACTATTCTGTTCGACCGACTAGGGGGCACAACAAATGCTGGCACAGCAATTCCTTCACTTTCTCCCGTAGACGTCTGCAACTTCACCTCAACTTCAATGTACCCTAGGTAAGGTACCGACTGTACTCCAGCACCTTCAATGTCAACTAGTCGTGACAGGGGTTGCAAGGTAAGGTGAGACAACTCTCTGTCAAAGAATGGCTTTCCAATCGTGGTGACCATAGACCCACAATCGAGTAGTGCTGTACATGTTGTACCCTCAATGGTAATCCCAATTTGACACGAGCCGCCGACCAAGTCACAAGTTGGGCTGTGATTATGTTTTATGTTACTGACCCTTTTTGCCCTCCAAAAGGGATCAGTTTGCGTTTAAATGCACTCTGCAACTCTTGGACAAATGACCCTTCTGTTTGCAACGGTGGCATTCGATGCCGGTATTCTTGCGACAACCAAAAGATAGATGTCCAGGTATACCGTAATCATTGCAGGTAAGTGGCTCCTTACTTTGTTTCATCTGTGCCCTGGACTGTCTCTTCTTGATCATTCCTTCCAACTTTTCCACTTTCTTCACAAGAGCTTGCAAGGTTGGTTCTGTCTGTTGCCCTTGTTGTACATGAACTTGCACTACATTCTGGTTTCCAAACTCTTCATCCAGGGTTCGTGCCTCGATCACAATCTCCTCGAAGTTTAGATAATCTTTTGTGTGGCGAAGGGCATTTTTTATCTGCAAGTCCCTGAGGCTTGCCCAGAATCTGTCTCGCAACATAGTGGGCGTGGATTCCCTAGACACAATACCCTTTTCCACGGCAACATGACAGAGGTCTTCCAGTCTTGTCGACCACTTTGTACAAGGTTCACCTACATGCTGCGGTTCGCTGTAGAAATGTTCTAGTACGGTATTTCCTGACATCACTGTACCATACAGTGATTGCAATTTGTAGAGAATGTTGGCGAGTGTAGTCTTTTCTCCCAAATAGATAATTTCATCTGCAGCAGGGCTTCTCAATGATTTCCTCACACTTGTTATAATATCACATTCTGTATACTGTGACTCCTACACCAAGCAATTCACCTCATACTTCCACCTCGAATATGTGGCATTCTTGTCGGTTCCAGAGAATGCTGGCAGTTTGGGGATTTCCCGCAATACATATGGCGAAAATCCCACATGCGGAGACTCACTGGGCTCCTGCTTCACAGATGTCTCCTCTGTGAGAGACCCTAGCAATTTCTCCTTTTGTGAAGTAGACATGGTCTTGATTAGACCCAGCAACTGGTGATCTATGTCACCCCCTTTATCCTTTACTATGTCACCCCTCTCATCTCTTTCCACTACTATGACACAAGCTTCAGCCATATTCACCAGTAATTTACCAGTACTGGTAATCAACAATCAATCATTCAATTTGCACCTTCACAATTACACATTTTAAAGTTTAACAAACATTAAGCATCATACTACATAATGGAGAACAACAAATACATTCAACAATAGACACAATCAATGTTCCGCTTCACCGCACTTGCCCAGTGCAGTAGCCAGACAGTCACACCTGCACCCGCAGGACCACTCCCTGTCTGCTTATCTGCCAGTCACAGGGGCTGACCAGGGCTATGACTGTCTACAGTCAGTGTCCCAAGTTTCAACAAGCTGTTGATACAGCCTCTCCAGCCCCACATCGGGCGCCACTCTCGCGGTTCGCTCAGTTCGGTAGTTCGAGAGAAAATCACTACAACTGTAAAAAGTATAATGATGTTTTAATAGCAGAGTCTACGTACAAACATGAGGCTTTACCAGCCAGCGCCAGGACTCTGCCTAGGTTGACACATCAATCCCTTGATGGCTAATGTGTCAAATATACCCTTTTACTAAATACCTGCCACAGTGTGGCAGCTCAGTGTACCTGCTACATATGTATATGTGTATGATTAAAAAAAAGTTAAACAAGTATGTATTCATCTATGTTATTTAACAGGACAGTGGAGGGTAACCCCCGGTTACTATCCTCAGCCTTGCCCAATTGGTCATTGTTTAATGTTCAGTGGCATGGGAACGTAACGGCTGAATGCATCCCTGTGCCATGACTGGATAATCACGCATTCTCGTCTCCATTGTAGACCGATAGTTGTTATTTGGATGTACCATTAATCATACATGTTTTTCTTTTTTAGGTTTTATTTACAACAAGTTTTGTAGAGAAGACCTACCCGAAAAGGACTAAACTGATTTTATCAGATGTCTGGGTTTAGGGTTCACGTTCGCCACCTAAACTCCGTTGCCGGTGCATTAGGGTCTTCGTTCATGTTCCAAATCCTTAACAGAGGATACTTGAGTCCAGTACTCCCATTTTCCTAAAATATATACATACATACATACATACAGACATATACGTGCATACATACATACATATGATTATATTATACGTGCATACATACATACATATGATTATATGTCAAGCTGCTTCAAATTAGCACAATTCGTATTTATAATTTATGACTATTATAATCACAAAATGTAATCTAACAAATGCATGCGCAAAAGAGAAGCTATTTAGACATCATGATAGCGGATATAAACCCCGACATGACAGACATCACAGAAGCATGGACACATGAAGACATGGTAGATGCTAAATTAGCTCTATCGGGTTATGTCATATTTAGAAAGTACATGCAAGAGAGAAAGGGAGGCGGAGTCATTATTTATATTAAATGATCTATACAGGCATGTGAAGTACAAATTAAATGGGAAGCAGATTGCGAGGAAGCTGTTTGGTGCAAAATATTTGCCAGAAACTCAACTTTAATAATAGGACTAGTTTATCGTAGTCCTAACATACGACAAGAGGATGATGTAAAAATGCACACTAAAGGATATAAGTAAAGGGGAATGTGTTATAATGGGTGATCTTAATCATGGACATATTCAGTGGAAATCACTAGAGAATGCTGGAGGTGATGATCAAAAATATGTTTCCTTACCCAACATGTTTTGGAACCAACCAGAGGTGGGAAGGTGTTAGATTTAGTGTTATCTTCTCAAAACGAATTAGTGGATAACGTTAAAATACATAAACTTTGGGTTCTAGTGATCATAACCAGATACATTTAGTATAAAAGTACAATCAGGATTATAAAGGTAAAAAGCGATGGAGGAGACACTTTAACAAAGGCAAATGATGAGAAAATAGTTAACAAATATAGATTGGCCTAATTTAATGAAGGACAAGACAGCAACAGAATGTTGCACCAATGTGAAATATGAGATTGAGGGCAAGATTGGGGGCAAGATGTGTTCACTAAAATCAAGGGAAATGATTTAAGAAGAAACACCAAAATATACTAAAGAAATTACAAACAAATTATGTGGAGAGTTTACAGAAGCACAGGAAATAATAAAGACAGTGACAACTACAAAGAGACCCTTGTCCTAGCAACAACCGAAATTCGAAAATCCAAACGAACGTTTGAGTAAAAATTGACGAATTATATAACAAATTATAGCAAGAGTTTCTACACTTGTGTAAGGAGTAAACAGAAGGTTCGTGATCAGGAGGGACCACTAGAAAACAGTGCAGGAAACGTAATATCTGATGGGTTACAAATGGCAGAGGCCCTGAACGAGTATTTTAGCTCGGTGTTTACCACAGAAGTTATAAGTTCGCTGCCATTACCAGTTAATAAATTTGAGGGGGATAAATCAAATAATTTAGGGCAGTTGTTTGTTACTCCTGATATGATATCAAACTAAATTAAGATCATGAAAGAAACCAGATCATCTGGAGTTGACAGAAAACCTACAAAACTGCTTAAGGAAATTGTAGACCAAATCAATATACCACTTGCTATATTATTTAACTTAAAGTGGGAATCGTTCCACAAGAATGGAAAGAAGCAAACATTACACCATTATTTAAAAAGGGATTACAGACCAGTGAGCTTAACACCAGTTTTATGCTAATTATTACAAACGCTTACTAGAAACCACACGGTGGAATTCCTTGTAAAACACGAATTATAAATTAAACTCAACATGGGTTCCTAAAAGCAAGGTCTTGTCCAGCCAATCTCTTATGTTTTTAGAAGAAATTCAAAAATGGGTTGATGATGGTAACCAGTGGATGTTGTCTACTAAAGTGCCACATCAAAGATTGTTATTTAAACTAAAAAGCCCAGTATAGGGGGTGTTGTTATCAGTTAGATACAAACATGGTTGACAGACATAAGATTTTAATAAGATTTAACAAGATTGCCACCCAGAGATTTAACTCTAGGTAGCAGGTGGACAAGGAAGCCCTTGGATTATCGAGAGTCCGACATTTTTATCTATGTGTATCCCGCCCGTCTGAGGTATGTGTCGATTTTATTTTTAAACATATTCACGCTACTAGCACCCACAAAATCAGCAGGTAATCTGTTCCATTCATTTACAGTCCTTTGTGAAAATGAAAACTTTCTTATATCCAATCTACTCTGCTCCTTTGCTAATGCAAGATCATGTCCTCTAGTCCTTTTATCTTTCTTAACTGAGACAAATATATTTCTATCAATATTTTCATAACCCTTCAATATTTTAAACACTTCTATCTGATCTCCTCTCAATCTGCTGGTCTTTAGTGTTGTTAAACCGCATTTTTTTAGGCGTATTTCATAACTAAGATCCCTCAGATTTGGTATAATTTTAGTTGCTCTCCTCTGCACTCTTTCTAGCATATCTATGTCCTTCCTGCGATATGGCCTCCACGCTTGAATACAATATTCTAAATGAAGCCTAACTATTGTTTTGTACAGCGGTATTTTTAGCTCTTTTTCCTTATACGTTATGTTTCGCCTAATTAATCCAAGGATTTGATTTCCCTTTGAAGCTGCAATTCCGCACTGCTCTGAAATTTTCATATCAGCACTAACGGTTAACCCTAAGTCCTTTTCTTTTATAGTAGTACTTAGTACAGTACCCCCCATTGTATATTCTACCTCTTCGTTCCCATGTCCTATGTGGAGGCATTTACATTTCCCAAAATTGAACATCATTTGCCACTTTTCAGACCATTTGATCAACCTGTCAAGATCATCTTGTAAATGCTGTCTATCTCCATCACTTTTAATCCTTCTAAACACTTTTGTATCATCCGCAAATTTCAACACCTTGCTTGTTATTTCATCATCCAAATCGTTGACGTATATTAAGAATAATATAGGACCTAATACTGATCCCTGTGGTACCCCACTCAATACCGATTTCCAGTTTGAAGCCTCCCCATCAACTACTACACGTTGTCTTCTGTCAATCGGCCATTGTTCTATCCAGTTTATTATACCATTTCCTATGCCATGGGCCTTTAGTTTAAGCAGAAATCTTTGATGTGGTACTTTGTCAAAAGCTTTTTGAAAATCTAAGTAGACGATATCTACTGGTGATCCCTCATCTACCCACTTAGTGATGTCTTCCAAAAAACATAACATATTTGTTAAGCATGACCTCGCTTTAAAAAAACCATGTTGAGATGGGTTTATCAAGTTTTGTTTAACAAGAAAATCCACCATGTGATCTTTAATTAGTCTTTCTAATAATTTACAAATCACTGATGTTAAACTCACTGGTCTATAGTTCTCTGACTTGTTTCTCGAACCTTTTTTGAATAACGTTATAATGTTTGCTTCTTTCCATTCTAAAGGAACCACTCCCTCTTCTAATGACAAGTTGAAAACTGTTGCAAGTGGTATGCTAATTTGTTCTACAATTTCCGATAGTAGTTTGGATGGAATACCATCCACTCCAGGTGATTTATTATCCTTCATAGCCCTTATTTTCTTAGCTACCATTTCCGGGGTTACAATTAATTGTCCTAAATAGTCTGAATCTGCCCCCTTGAACTTAGCCTCTGGTATTGGCAGTGAACTAATATCTTCCCTGGTAAACACTGAACTAAAGTACTCATTCAGGTCTTCTGCCATTATGAATCTCTCTGATATTATATTTCCAGCACTACATTCTAGAGGACCGACCTTATCTTGAACTTTCTGTTTGCTTCGAACATACGCATAAAAACTCATGCTGTCATGTTTTATATTACTAGCTAATTGTTGTTCATAGCTTCTCTTTGAATTTCTAATTTCAGCTGTAGCTTGGTTAAGTGCTTCTTTATAACTGTTGTAGTCTTCATCATTTCCAGTACATCTATATGACTTCGACATCATTTGTTTATACTTAATTTTTCTAATGGTTTCTTTCGATAAGTGTTTCTTTTTGGACCGTTTTCCTGGTTTTTTGAAGGGTACAAATTTATCGATTATGCACTTAATTTCACTCTTTAATTTATTCCAGCATTCTGTTGCCGTCATATTTTTCAGTGTCTTATTCCAATCTATATTTCCAAAATATTTCCTCATGTCCTTATACCTTCCTTTGTGGAAATTTCTCCTATACTGCTTTTTGCTATTCCTTTCTGATTTTACTTTGATGGTAAAATGTATCCGGTTGTGATCGCTACTCCCCAGTGGCTCACATATCTTGACATTGTCAACTAATTCATTCTGTAAGGACAAAACTATGTCTAACACATTCTCACCCCTGGTTGGTTCTAGCACATGTTGGGAAAGGAATGTATCTTCAACTGAAACTAAAAACTTGTGGTCCTCTCTCCCCATACTCTGTAGAGATTTCCATTGTATATGCCCATGGTTAAAATCCCCCATAATAATACAGTCCCGTTTGCTTACTTCCCTTATAGCGTTTTGTATTTTTTCATTCTCTTCTATGCTTATGTTTGGACTTCGATAAACTAACCCGTTGAGTTTCCTGTAACTATGTTACACCAAACAGCTTCTTCGCAATCTGCTTCTCTTTCTAATTTTATTTCATAAGCCTTAATAGATTCTTTAATATATAAAATAACTCCACCTCCCTTTCTTCCTATTCTATCTTTTCTAAACATTATATATCCTGTCAGTCCCAATTCAGCATATGATATATCGGTGGTGGTCCAGGATTCGGTTATACCTATTATATGAGGGTCAATATCTTCTAACATAATGTTTAGTTCATTTCTTTTGTTTACTATACTCCTTGCATTTAAACAAACACATTTATATCCAGCTTCAGAAGAGTTATCCAGACTGTTATTTGTTGATTCATTTGTGCTGTCTTTATCTATGCCTCCATTTTGAGGCTTTTCTGTGAGTCCCCCCTGCGAATCTAGTTTAAATAGATGCAACCTGTCCCACTGTCAACAGATTGCAGCAGATTCTCTGAGAAAACTGCTGCCCCCTTTCCACTAAGATGGAGGCCATCTCTCATGTACATATCTTCCCTCCCAACAAAGTATCCCCATAAATCTGTGAATCCCACCCCCTCTTCTTCACACATCTGCTCAGCTAGTGCATTGATCGCCATCCTCTTGCAGTTTCTATACGTTGCCCCCCTTCCTCCCATTACTGGCAAAATTCCTGACAAAATAACCTGTTCGACTCTCGTCTTCTTTAGCTTCCTCAATAACTGTCTATACTTCTGTACTATCGCAGTTGTTCCCTCCCTGTCTGCATTATTTGTTCCTACATGTACCAGTATAGACCCCCCCTTGCCATGTCCCAATACCTTCTCTACCCTGTCAGTTACATGTTCAATCCTAGCCCCCGGTAAACAAACAACGATGTCCTTCCCCTCGCTCAGTGTCTTGTCCGTCTTTCTCATAATGGAGTCACCCATAAACACCCTCTCTTTCCTCATTGCCCCCTCAATCACTGCCTTAGAATAGCTCCTTCGTCGGTTTGCATCTGTCTGGTTGTTGTCTTTCCCCCCTGCCGTCTTCTCTCCTGTCACATTCTCTTCCGATCCATTCTTTCCTGTCGCTTTTTCTCTTGTCACCTTTCCTCCTGTCAGCGTCCCTTTTATCGACTTCTCTTCTATCACATTTGCTCTCACTTCCCTTCGTCCCTTCTTCTTTCGTCCCGTCTCATTTTTCTCTCTCCTCTCCCGTTCCATCTTCCCTCCCTCCTTCTCTACAGTCACTTTCTTCCCTGTCACCTTCACGCTTGACACGTTTTCTGTTGTCGATTTTCCAATTTCTTCCCCTCCATTCACCTTCTCTCCTCTCAATCTCCTTTCCTCAGTTTTCTTGCCACTGCTATTCTCCTTCAGTCTTGCAGTATCATCACCTCTCTCCCTGTCGTCTCTCTCCATTCGACCTGCCTCCTTGCTAATTCCCATCTCCATTCCCTTCACAATATCTGTCAACCTAACTATCTCCTTCTGCAAACACTCCACCTTCCAACATCCAATGCACTGAAAGGTGAATCCTTCCTCCATGGTTTCTGCCCATGACTTTCCACACCCGGACGATGCAAAATCTACCCAGCTGTGGCAGTGATCGCACACCAAGTGTCGCTTTGCCTTGACTTGCCGCTTGCAAGGCGCCATATCCCGATCAGAATGTATTTAATAACTTAACTAACTTAGGCTTTATAAAGACTGTTTCCTGTGTACTACAGCACACTTTAGGTTACAAATTTCAATTACACAGCCGACTATTTATCCTAACACGAACGCTAACATCACCGGTAGTGACCTAATTTAAATACAATCAATTACGTTATGTTAGGCTGATTTATTTATTTAGGTTACGCCGCCCGACTATCGCCCTTGCTTAATTTTAACAACAATGCTACCTAACCAAAATATATAGCAAGTACTGGCTTACACAGATATTATCTTATGTAAGTAGTTTGATGGTTGTTCCTATATATTCTACCACATCAGGTTTGTTAAATCTTGTTTACAACTTATCGAAGGCTAAGCCGCCTAACTGAGTTACCCTATTATCACTCACTATACTATGGTGTTCTAAAATACTTTAACTAACTAACTTTAAGCACAACTGCTACTCAATATATGTTTATTGCAACTTTATGAATGATATTAAGGCAAAAATAATACTTATCAATCAGTAATTCCACTTGTTTATCCACTTTTTTACACCACCAATTTCTACGATCTATCTCCGCCAAATATAGCCTCGAAACTCGATAAAGAGTAATAGTAGAGGGGGAGATTTAAAACCAGTTTTGAGTGTAGTGCCACAGGGGTGGGTATTGGGATCTATAGTATTCTTTATATATATATATATATATGTGTGTGTGTGTGTGTGTGTGTGTGTGTGTGTGTTTGTGTGTGTGTGTGTGTGTGTGTGTGTATACATTTATATATATATGATTTGGATGATAATGTACCAAGCATCATCAAATATCAAGTACTGAAATTCGCAGACAATACAAAAGTGTTCAGAACAGTTAAAACATATGCAGATGAACACACTTTATGATGATCTAGCCAATTTGGTCAAATGTTCTAAAAATGACAAATGTTAGTCAAATTTGGGAAGTGTAAATACATCCACACAAGACATGGAAATGTGAACAAAGAATACATAATGGGGATACTATATTAGGTAAGACTTTAAAAGAAAAGGACCTAGGAGTAACAGTGAGTGCTGACATGAAAGTTTCGGAGCAGCATGGAATTGCTGCTCCAAATACTAGGGCTAATTAAGAGAAACATCACATATAAGGAGAAACAGCTAATTGTATCATTGTACAAAGCAATAGTTAGGCCACTTTTGGAATATTATATACAAGCATGGAAGCCATATTGTTAGAAGGACATTGATAAGCTAGAAAGAGTGCAACGAAGAGCAACTAAGCTGATTCCTGAACTGAACGATGATTGTGTTAATGCTAGCAGTGTGAATATGTTAAAAAAACAAATTGACAGCTATCTGGCGAGGGCGGGTTATATGTAGGTGGGAAATGGTAGGACTCTCAATAAGGCTTCCTTGTCCGCATGACGTTTGGAGCTTAGAGCTCTGGACGACAATCTTGTTAACCTTTTATTGGACGTTGTTGCCCTGAGGCACAACATACCATTTGTTATGCTGTATAGAAGCTATATCCCCTATTTGTGAGCCCAAAATACGTGCTGCCATCTGGCGAATATATAGGCATCAAATTGTAGATAATTCTGGAGATGCTGCATCTGTTCCATCCAGCTTCCCAGAGGAATTCGTTGTTTTTTAAAGTCAGCTTTTCATCCGCATTCAAAATAAACTTTTGACAATAAAACCTCAAGATATGTATCACATAAAATACATCGAATAAGTGTTATTATCAAACAATACATAACTGTTTACTAGAAATTAATACATCATCCTTGTGTAGAAAAAATGAAGATAATAGTGATGTTGCCTGAGGGCAACATTGTCCATCTATGCAGATAATGAGAGTGAGTGATAATATGGTAGTTTTGTCAGTTCTTCACAGGCTGTGTTTGTTCAGGTGATCTAAATTATATTTAGTGTATGATTTATGGTTATTCTCATATCATGTGCTATGTAATGCATAATAATTGTGATGTATTGTTTCTGCAGAGCTATCATGGTACTGGATCCTATACGGTTCTACCATACTAAAAATGTTGCACATACGATCCCGGATGAGTCTGATGATAGCGATCTGTCATCAGAAGAGGACGAACCCGATGCTGTCACCTCTTCTGAAGCCCTTGTCCCTGATCCTTTGAGTAGTGGCAGTGAAACCGAACGTACTTATGATAATATATAAATAATAAGATGCGTATGCATTGATATAATATGTGTGTGTGTGTTTGTGTGTGTGTATAATCTGCTTGGCTAGTTTTTTTAATTCAGTTGCACCTCTTCTCATGTATTGTGATTCATCGTTTTTATTTTACAATATTTACACTTTTGATACAGCCTAATGAATAGTAATGAATGCATATTTGAATGTGAAACTGATTTGCAATGACAAGGCTGAATGTCACAACAACAAAAACAGGGCCCTTATCTTAGCTTAGGTCCTAAGGCTAGGACTACCTTTGCCATACGAATTTGTTTATTAAACTCATGACATGTAAATTAAGCCGACATTTAATTACAGTTCGAGTTCTGTCTAACTCTCTCTCTCTCCATATATATATATCGAGAAAAAAAGGGAGAGAGAGAGACAGAGAGAGAGAGAGCGAGATATATATATATATATATATATATATATATATATATATATATATATATAGAGAGAGAGAGAGAGAGAGAGAGAGAGAGAGAGAGAGAGAGAGAGAGAGAGAGAGAGAGAGAGAGAGAGTGTGAGATAGAGAGACAGAGAGAGAAAGGTGAGGGGGAGAGAGAGATGGCAAGAAAGTGTGAGAGAGCAATAAAATGACAGAGACAGTGAAGAAAATGGAGTGAGGAGAGACAAGAAAAGAGGAGAGATAGTGAGAGAAGAAAAAGTAAAGAGAGAG
>OZ023205.1:72685447-72859469 GCA_963995525.1 Escarpia spicata | reverse complement strand
TATTGTCTACGCAACCATGGGTGAAAACTTTATGCAGACCATCTCTGGTCAGCTTCAAAACGGCGGTCGGTCTGCCTAAGGCGATCCCTTATGCATATTGTATGTATGCTTCTGTTAGGAGTACACACACACACACACACACACACACACACACACACACACACACACACACACACACACACACACACACACACACACACACACACACACACACACACACACACACACACACACACACACACACACACACACACACACACACACACACACACACACACACACACACACACACACACACACACACACACACACACACACATACACACACACACATATACACATATATATCTTTCATTTATGTAGCAAATGCATCACCAGTATATAAACTAATTTGATTGTTTTTCTTCCACACGATATCTACACTAAAACTGTTTTTTTTTACCAAAAAATGTCCCGACCAACATCAACCCAATTTCTAAAGCAGGAAAGGCAGTAATGAGCGATGACGTATAAAGGTCGACTTGACCTAAGAAACTGAATTAATCAGATTAATCTCCGTGTGGACAACGAAACGACGTGGGCAAGACAAGTTAATACCTGTTTGCAAATTAAATTGTGATTCAGAATACACTTGGTAGATCTTAGTTACATTTTATTGTTGAAACATATATCCCATCAACTCCGAAAGAGTATCCCGCTAGGCAATGACGCACATTTTATTCTAATGGTTGTGTTTATCTAACGGTAAACGGCGTTTACAACAGTTAGGAAAATAGTATGCGAAAGTTTTTAAAATAGTAACAATATCCCACGATAAATAACGGATAAGCCTTTGTTTTATATCGCAATAATATAATTATCATAATATATATTTTATATGTAAAATAATTATTTTATTTAAGCGATCATGTTTTAACAATGTTGTAATTTAAGCCCCTTTGAACAGTTTGTTTATATCTGGAGATATGGCGCTTTATAAATAAAATATATCTTATTATTATTATAATGTTATTATAATTTTAAAACAGCATCGCGAAAACGATCTGCTCTTTAAATTGTACGACATTGTTATGAATATATAACGTATATTACTATGGCTGTAGGACTCTTAGTATTTCCTCCAACGCGACACCATCATTATTCAATAGATATCGCTGTTTGTAAAACTGATCATTATGAGGAAAGTAACAAAACAAATTGCACGTGAATGCTTGTTGGTGTCTTTATACATTCTGGGAACGACCCACTACAAAAACTTCACATTGAAAACATCTTAAAAATGTGCGTGTGCGCATACGTGTGCGCGTGTGTGTGCGAGTGCGTGAGAAAGAGAGTTTGTGTGGGGGGTTGGTGGGTGCGCGAGCGTGCGTGCGTGCGTTTTGTAAAGCATGACATAAATGTATCTAATAACAAATATATGCGCGTATGCACATGCGTATATATGTGTGTGTGTGTGTGTGTGTGTGTGTGTGTGTGTGTGTGTGTGTGTGTGTGTGTGTGTGTGTGTGTGTGTGTGTGGTTATGTGTGTGTGTGTGTGTGTGTTTGTGTGTGTGTGTGTGTGTGTGTGTGTGTGTGTGTGTGTGTGTGTGTGTGTGTGTGTGTGTGTGTGTGTGTGTGTGTGTGTGTGTGTGTGTGTGTGTGTGTGTGTGGCAGAGATAGAGAGAGTGAGAGAGTGAGAGAGTGAGAGAGTGTGAATGTGTATGTGTGTGTGCGCGCGCGCGCGTGTATGTAACATAACATGTTCCTGTACGATTGCATTTGTATGTGTATGTTTATATGTGTACGTGTGCATATGGATATGTTTGTTTAACATTATCAACAATTACTCAAGTAGCATAACTACTAACGTGAATAATAATTTATCACGCCTTAACATAATTAAAAAGTCAAGTACATTAAAATCAGTTGTGTCGGTGTCATCAACACAATTTCTCTAACGTATGCAAATGCCGCCATAAAAAGTATGTGATTCTTGTTTACTGATATTCAAAGTGAAATAACTAAAACATCGAAGAACTGAAAAATCTGCGAAACAAGAAAACGCTGAAAAACTCTACTGTCAACAGCACACCCGAGTAGGCGGTGATTTATTCGAGCAACCACCGCCTCACTCCCGACATATATCATGCGAGGCGCATGCGCAATGATTCACAAATATAATCGTCCTTCTGATTGGCTGTTACATGATGAGTCTACCCTTCGCGCACATCTTAGTGCAACGCGTTTTGAAATCCGAATCGAAAACGTAGGCGTAACTTAATTGCTTTGGTGCTTTAAAAGACGGGGTGACGGCGAGGATATCACATCAACAGCTCTGAAGACGAGCAGACGACCATAAGAAGTGCCGCTTCTCACGATTCAGGTGAGCCACGTGTTGGTGCGCTGATTGAAGGAGTCGGGTGTGGTGCATTATGTGTGATTGATGTATTGAACTATATTCATCGAGTAATTGTTGTGTGCCACAAAGTAAGAAAGTATTAGCTGTGCATGATGTTAGTTACGGCTTTACCAGTAGTATATTGAAATATAATGGTTTGCTGCTTGTGAGTGAATTGAAGTGAATATGTGCTTCCATGGCCCGACATAACAACACATTCCAATGT
Source organism: Escarpia spicata (assembly GCA_963995525.1). Classification (NCBI taxonomy): domain Eukaryota; kingdom Metazoa; phylum Annelida; class Polychaeta; order Sabellida; family Siboglinidae; genus Escarpia; species Escarpia spicata. Next base: position 72,856,865 of record OZ023205.1, on the reverse strand, counting down.
TTGTTATTGTATTCATTGTAATAACAACACAAGGCAATATATGTATATTATCTTACTCTTATCTTACCTCTTTCATTACATGAAGTTGTCATCTGATAAATATGGACAATGACGAAGGATTGACGACACATACATTAACAATGTATACATTTTAAAACTGTCACGAACGAATTTAAGAAAACAATATGTAGCATTTGTGTTCCTTTCACAGGTTTTCTAATAACATGAAAACAATTGTGAAAACGGAAGAACGTGTTGTATGTAACACTATTACCCATGTAGCATATGTTCAAGAGCCTGAGTTTTTCAACAACTAAAATGTGTCTACTTTTGATTGATAGGGCAACCATGGCGTTTAAGACAATCGGGATTGTCCTTGTTGCGCTGACCGTAACAATTTCAGGTATGATACGAACATTACCATTTTCGCCACGATTATAGATTTACACTCTGCAGGATTAGTTCCCCACAATAAGAGGCTTTACATTTTCTTCTGCAGCAAAATAGTATTTTGGCACACTGGTTATTCTCTCGAATTATGTAAATGTGCTTACCAAATTGTATGCTAATAATAATTACAATTATACGCAGTACTGACGCTGAAAATAACTGATGAGATCAACTGTATATGTTGTATTTTTACCGCACTACCTACTTGACACTTTATTAATTAAAATTATAATAATATAATTATGGTGAACAAAGTAAAAGAATGCCATCTGGCTAGATATATTTTTTTCAGCACAAAATTCCTGTGTTAATTAGGATACTTCCGACAAATTACGACATGCGTATATGTTGTATTTTTACCGCACTACCTACTTGACACTTTATTAATTAAAATTATAATAATATAATTATGGTGAACAAAGTAAAAGAATGCCATCTGGCTAGATATATTTTGTTCAGCACAAAATTCCTGTGTTAATTAGGATACTTCCGACAAATTACGACATGCGTATATGTTGTATTTTTACCGCACTACCTACTTGACACTTTATTAATTAAAATTATAATAATATAATTATGGTGAACAAAGTAAAAGAATGCCATCTGGCTAGATATATTTTGTTCAGCACAAAATTCCTGTGTTAATTAGGAGACTTCCGACAAATTACGACATGCGTATATGTTGTTATTGTCGTATTGTAGCACAAAGGACGTGTGAGCAAAGTGCCGAGTCGTACAGGATGCCGTGGCTTCCCTTAACTCTCGTCATCGATGAACCATTGGCCTCTATCATGCCACCGAACTGCTGCAAGCAATACGACCAAGGTGACCCGTTCGACGCTCAACGTAAGAAGCGTTAACTTCTCTATTATCGCCCTTATAACTGCCGTTGTGTTATTCCCTGTGCGCTCATTAACGATATTTCGTGAAACACTGACATATAATAATAATAATAATAAGACAACTTTACTTCAAATCCTATTTGTACACAAAAGCCACCACACTTAGTCCACTACCGATTCTGACATTGATTTGGTAATATGTTTTTTCCAAATTTTTTTTTGTCATTTAGTTCAGTGTTTCCATTAAAACACCCCCCTTTTGGTAATTGCACGACATACAATTATAACGTGTTCTATTTCGATGTTTTACTTACCGTTACTATGTAATTGTTATTTATATTTTGTAAGACATCCATGTGTAAAGCTTTGATAAAACATTATACAGTTTAAGGATTGTTTAACATTGTAAAACAAAGTCATGTATGTTTTATTCCATTATGCATTACCTACTTAAGGTTTCTCAATATGTTTTCCGTCAGTGTTCACTGTTACCAGCTATTTTGAGAATGATATGGAACAAGGTGCATTCGGTTGTTCTGTGACATATTTTATATACTGAAGCATTAGTACATTAGGGATACTGTTGTGAGTAGAGTTGTACGCTGTAATGTTTAGCGAAAAGTGTTTCCATTGTTGCCAGTGCAATGTCATCTGTGCTACAATAAGACTAAGAGCACACCCGGCTTCGCGGCTGACCCGAACACGTGCCAGAGATTCGTCATGTGTGAGCCTGATGGCAAGGGAGGCTGGAACACCTTCAACATGACGTGTCCAAAGTGCACATTCTGGAACCAGGAACTTCTCACATGTGTCCAGGTCGATTACAGTCCTCATTGCATCCAGACGCACGTAACCGACTACCTGAATTTCACCACCCCTAGTAAGTATAAACTAATTTAAAAAAAGAAACGTCTCAACTTAACTTATGTATTTTGGAAATACATTATATGAGCTTCATAATTGCTAAGATTGTTAATTCAGTATTTTATGAATCAGGTATGCCACAATAATAAAATATATCACAACTTAGTAACAATATTAAACTCTTGTTATATAAATTACATAACGAAGTTTTATTTTATATTGACATACTTTGAATCATCATTATTAGTTGTTGTTGTTGTAGTAGTAGTAGTAGTAGTAGTAGTAGTAGTAGTAGTAGTAGTAGTAGTAGTAGTAGTAGTAGTAGTAGTAGTAGTAGTAATAGTAGTAGTACTAGTAGCAGTAGTAGTAGTAGTAGTAGTAATAGTAGTAGTACTGTTATCCAATCGCAATCAACGTGATATTTTCTATCACCATCGTCTTATTAGTCAATATAATCTCAAAGACGGATGCCGTCAACAATTTATTTGAATTACCTTATAACTTTATTTATATTCGTATATCGCGTTCATATTAATTTAAGAAAGCAAATACTATTATGTATGACATGTGTTCAGCTTTGGATTGAATTGTGTCCAACAGTTGAAGACCCACTGATGTTCTGCATCGACTTCGAGGACTGGGACTTGGTGTCGAACACTGCGGGAGAATACCGGCCGTGGGTGCTCAACGACGGCGTCACCGTCGTCACAGATCCGCAGTGTCCTCAAGGCCAGAGGTGCGGCTTCTTCAACGCAAGTTGTCTTGAAGTACCGTTCTTTTCCAACAACTATGCCCACTGGCCTTCACTGCGGATCACACTACACTACAAGATGGTTTCATTCAGTGGTAGCATTGACCAAGGTATCATCAGCAACGACTGTTTCAACCAAGTTCCCTATGCCCCTGGAAACTCTCTGTATTGTTCGGCGGACGCCACTACTTTCAATACTGGATTGAAGGCTGTGGACCCTGTCTTGAACGCTAAAGCGGACGTTGTGAGTACCACATGCACACTCGCACACGAGCACGTATAAACCCACGCTTGCACACATGCACATACACACACAACCCAGACGCGTACGCACACACGCGCGTACACAGTCGCGCGTGCGTACACGCGCGCTTTTTATTCTCGAGGTAGAAAACAAGTTTACCGAAAATATATATATATATAAATACAAAGTCAACGTTCAAAGTACTTCAATGTAAACAACGTTTAAAAAAATAAAACACCAGAATATCAATAAATAGTCCATTTGACACTCATATGTATTTAATAGCTTGTCAAGCACCTGGATGTGCTCGAGATCTCGCCAACAGCTGCTGAAACTCTCATCGTGGATGTTCCGCAGTTGTTCTGCCGTATCGTGTGGCCACACGGCGGCAGTCCCTCACATCTGATCACATCCATCCAGGGTCGTCTGAGTCACTATCCAGAAGGTACTGAGAAAAGCATTGTCTTCGACAAGCACAAATATGTGTCTGCCAAGGATCACTAGAGAACCCGGCAGGCTGTTGAACTTACCCTTCTATACGAGCTCTCCATCATCAGTCTTCCGCTCAAAAGAGGTGAAATCCTGAAGAGCAAGAACAACCAGCGGAGGTTAGAGAGTGTATTGCCTACCTTCAGTGCAGGAGAGAACGTGACGAGGGAGGCACGTGACGATGGTGCGTTTGGTCATGTTGAGGCAGCCATCACCATGATCTCCTATGTAATTGAGGCTGTTAACTCTGGCAAAAGCGCGATCCGTATATTTAGCGACGACACAGACGTGTATGTCCTACTGGTCTATTGGGTGTATCGGGAGTAGCTGGAGTGCAAGGTACAGATGGAACGGTGGGATGGCACAGTGCTGGATATCAACATCACTTGCGCAAGCTGACCTAGGGCCTCAGTGTCTGCACGTGCTTGGCATGCAGGCCCTCAGATGGTGCGACATGACTTCATATTCGTATGTTGCTGTTTGACCAAGCTGAATTTATTATAGGACCCCCATATGAGTACAAATCAACAAAAAACGTTCATAGGATAGACAACGTATAGGTTCATGAAATGACAAATGGACTAACAACCCGTGGAAAGACGCGAAATTCCGCGACTTGTTCTACTCATAGAACAATGATAACATATAAACATGTTATCGTTCTATTTACATAAAACACGAACACAATGTACGCACCTTTTTACTGGATTATACATAACAACACCCGCACTAGTCGATGTCATTATTTGTGAAACAGATATTTACGTTACTTATTAAACCATTTTAAATATAACAAATTGATAATTATGTGTTTACAATACAATTATTGGTAAGGGCACGTTTTTCTATTTACAAATCTAATGTATTTCCCTTATATAATTGCTTATGTAAAATAACAATTTATTTAGATTTTCCAAATTTAATACAACATAACAATAATGTGTACTTTCTATTTCGTTTAAATAACGAATTTCCTCTTGTTTTTTTGTTTGAGTATTCATATTGAGTTATTGTACATTTTCTTACGTTTAACTGCGAACAACTGCATATTTCCTTTTTTGTAATGTAAGCTGTATTTATTGCAGGCATCCCAGACGCTGAACACCTGGGGATTCGTCGAGATGCGTTGGGTTGGGTCGGTGCTAACGGCATTAGAAGGGATGCCACCGGCGTCGGTAGGCGGTACGCCCGAGCCATTTGCTGGTAAGCAAATACTTCTAATTTGGTCAACAGTCAGTCCTCAATTAAATTCTTTCCCTTCACTCCTATCAGAATAATGTGTTCCCCACTCGTTTGTACAAATGTGTTATTATCGGAGCAACATTCGACCAAACGGATTGTTTGTTCAACGGGTACACTCAATTAATATAAGCACCATATTCGCGCGCCAGCTGCGCCGGTGTACATTATATCAGTTTCAGTACCCCTTGGCAGTTCGCCCATGGAAAACGCGGGATATTAGTTCAGCCAATAATATCATCTGCCGACAATTTCCGGTGGTTTAAGAAGTTGACGTAGGTACTTAAATGCATAATACCGTTCAGCGGCTCCTGATGGTTGAATGAGTAGTTATATTGGGATTCTTGTAACTGGAGCGCCAGACGGACAGTAGTCACATCACTGACTTGCGAGGATGGTAAGCACTCCTGTCATTAGATAACTTATAATTGTTTATATTTGCCTCTGTCATTTAAGATATCCATGTTAACAGGTCCCATTCGTGAGAGTCACTGCCCTCTGATGATCGGCGCTTTCATTAAAGATCGCACTACCAGCTACTTCCAAGGCTACATGGACAACGTAAGTCCGGTTTCATAATAGATTGTTTGATGTACTATATAAAAAATAGATATGCGAGCGAAAAATGAACAACTCGGGAAATGTCCAAAATCACGCAATTCAGCGGTCGCTAGTCAATTTACGGTTTATCCGATCCCAAAAATAGTGGTACCGTTTAAAAGATTACCTTTTCATCTACGTAGTAAATAGCATGGTTGATAATGTTATATTATATTTTCCCCACTATGTTGATCTGAAATATGGTTGTTTTCATCCGCTTGAAATCAGCGAACGATGTTAGCGTCGGGTATTCTTCGCCGTTTGTTGGCGAAACTGCACATGTCTTGTCAATCACCGCTGCGTTACTATGGCTTCGCACTTGGCCGATATGAACATTTCATGTTTACATGTTAAGCTCCGCTAATTTTGGCATGTCAAAAAAGCGATCGCCAGACGTTGACAGACAGTTTGTTTACTGGTGTTTATGTCGTCTGCAAAGTGAGTGGAGTCTCAATAGCATGAAAACAATAACTTAGGAAATACGCATGTCTGGAACCTATGAAAATTTGAATTTACGCTACTATAGGTAGGTGGGCGGATTTTGTTGACGAAACTAGTTGGTTCGATGGTATATAAAAGAAAGCTAACAACGTGATTGTAGATATGTTTCAAGGTTCTTGTAGGAATTATTATCGGGAAACCACGTATCTGATAGAATAAGAGAAGGTGTAGTCTTTCAAAATGTACCAATATTTTGGGGATCGAATGAACAGTACGTTTGCGAGCTGAATTGAATGATTTTGGACATGTCCCGAGTTGTTCATTTTTCGCTCGCTTATCTATTTTTGACTATACGCATGACACTATTCCCCACAACCGTATTTACCACCAAACACTTCAATTATAAAACATCCTAGTCGATTTACATAGGCTAGTGTGTTCCCGAAAACAAAATATACAAAAACAATACAACAAATAATACTATTAATAGTAGCGTTAGAAGTTGCAGCGTCAATTACAGAATACTTATAAATCCTACCGTATATTCGGTTTTCTTAATTTACAATAACGTATTTTGCGTATCCACTGATATCCTTGCCAACCCATTTTAGATTGCTAAAGAATGTTTGTGATATTTGTTTCAGATCTGCTTCTACAAATGGTAGGATGTCTGCATAATCGGTGTGCTGAAAACACTTCCCTGCCACAGTTTGCCCTTCTATGTTTCCTTCTCGGCAGTCGTTTCTGCCAGTGCACGTGGAGAAACCACGGGATGCTAATACTCCTTGTTGCGTGTGACAATTGTATCACTTTATTTTTCATTGCATTAAAAATCCTTTCTCTGGAATGTATTTGTTGTGTGAAACTACAGGAACATCAGCATATGCTTAACTTTATATGTGTGTGTGTTCGTACGTGTGTGCTTGCGTGCGGGCGAGCGTGCTTGCTTGTCTCCGTGTGTGGTTGCGTGCGTGCATGTGTTAATGTTCATGTGCGTCGATATTATGCCTTTGATAGTATTACTTGGTATACTCTAGCTTCCGATACATAGCAAGGATTGCAGTGAGGAAAAACTTGTGTATGGACAGTTGTGGTATGCAGACAACATGCTGCTGATAGAACGTAACAGGATACGATTTCGTAGAGGGCCGAACTTAACGTCCCCTTACGTTATCTGAGTGTTTGTGCTGAGCTGCTGGTTTAATGGGATATGTTATTACTTGGTTTTTGGTAATGCTGCGTCATCGATCTAATGTTGTTGTAACTGATACATCATATCGCAGACGGTAATTACATCAGGTATTTGTTGTAATAGTGGATATGCTCGATCATCAGTTTGTATTGTAATAACCTTTATATCGAATGTGTTATATAAGTAGCGTCCATGACCGTTCTTATTTGTTTAGTTGATCATAGGCAGTATTAGTTTATAATTAGAAACTACACCTTCATGTCTATACTCACTACCCACCCCGACTTCTGTATTAGACCATACGTTTGGTACAGTCAACATTCGCGAAATTGTGGCAATCATTAACCTCAAACATAGTTTCGATTATTTCAAACATTCACTCGAAAAGATGATTGTGACTCCATGAATACGGAAAATAAGGTAAACAAATCTAACCGAACCGGTTGCGGATACCCCGATGGAGACACCTGCGAACTTTCAAGAACACACGTGTGTACTCGTTGTAAAATATTAATTGGCCGATCACTAAGTTTCCATCGGTGTTTAATTGGATTTGTTTTCGTACTCAATGCAACCGCATTAAACTGCCTGCAATCGCACCAAATCTGAGTGCATGCCACCGGCGCGTTTCACCACTAGGGTTCGATCCGATGGTGTTGAACGTGGCAATATCATTGGCTTTGTCTAGTCTGGAACAAATAATAATAACAATAACAATGATAATATTAATGACAATAATAATAACAGTAATGATTATGATGATGGTAGCAAAATTAGATGGACGAGAAGGGCAACCTATTTCAAGAAAAGCGAATATATGTGATTATGCAAAGTTAACTAAAGTAAAACAGATTTAACTTTGTACAGAAGGAAGCAGATAAATTAAACTTTGAAAATGCAGGGACAGAAAACTTCCAATTATTTCCAATGCCTTAAATTATATACCAGGTAATACATGATAAGTTTACAATATACCTTATTCAGTAAATAATTACTATCATAACCCTCGCCTCGTGTTATTAACAAATACATGTACCATTATCGACATAAATATAGCGTAGTTATAGTTTTAAATCACTGGCTTTCATCCAGGTGCAGTAGGTAAATGACAAGGATATTTATTAGAATGTCCTGATCAGAAGTAGTAAACTCTACAACAGGAATCTCATCGAGGATATTGTATCATATATGTGCAATACCATCCCCAGATATAATTAATAGCAGGGGTCAACTTTAGCTGCTGACACTCTGTAACAGGAGGAAACTTGCTATGAAAACTCCGGTGTTTATGTCAAGTAGTCACAAGTATAATTTCATAAGTTAACCTAATTCACTAAGTTTAGCTTTAATTTATGCAACATGTTATTGTTCGTTTAATTCAAATATATACACCATTTGGAACGAACAATATTTTGAGAAACGTTGATTATCACGATTTTCTTTGAACTTTGTCTGTTTATTGCGGTTTGTGTTTTTGATTTTAAATAATTATTTAACCTTTCATTTCTCCCATGACATTTTCGACAGAATTACAACTTAAATTTGTCCAAATTAAAGAGTTCTTCGTGGTCTTTGCAATAACTGTCAAACAGTTCAAATATTTAAAGCAATTTGATTGAAGAGACCAGATTGCCTAGTGTGCACATCCGATTAAATGCAACTGGCATCGAACTCAATGGTTGTAGGCTGCAAGGTGAACACGGAAAATGTGCTCAGAAATTAACTTGCGGCATTAACATGTAAATATCCTGTCCAACATTGTGCTACAAATTAAACTCAGAATTTGTGCCAGTATAAACGTTGAACCCGATTTTATGTCGAACTATTGCGTTTTGTTGGCAGAGCAGTCATTTTAAATCTAGACCAATCAGAGACCCTGTTTACGTCATACGACGCACAAAAGTGCTGCGTCCATGCCGAAATGAATTTTGTTGTCGTCTCTGGAAAAACGCGTCGTCTCGTGAAATGGTTCTTGCACTTCAGACCCGTTGTAGATTGCATCACCCGGCTTGTTATCCAACGCAGATGGAGTGATTATTGTGAAAGCCTGGAAATGGACGTCAACAATGTTGTGTTCACCGACGGTAATATTTCTGTTGAATCATCGGCGAATTTAATTCTAAAATTACTCAACTCTAAATTGCAGGCCAGCACAACTTACCGTAAACGTTATCCATACTTGGGTATATATTCGTAATACAATTGTAACAATAGATTCATATGATTATTTATCCGATGAAATCATTATATTGTGAGTTTAAATTATCAATCACGTTTCGGCTTTCGCGAAATGTCAATACAAGGCCACGGCCACGCCGAACGGTGGCGATTTTGTGGTTGTAGCGATTTAGGCGTTGACAATTCCAGTCCTCATTAACAACCATCTGGTCTGGCAAAAGCAACATGCTATACATTGATATGTACCAGGTACACATTAGTTTTTGTCATAACTTCACTTATATAATTGTGAAAAATATTTTAAAATGTTTACATAGTTCATTTAATGTGCCTATTATTATTATAAAATGTGCTCAAATCGGGATGTGTTTCACAATGCCAATGCCTTGAAGAGATATGTCTGTCGTGGCATAACTTTACCATGGCATTATCGATTATCATTATTGATAAATCACTGTATCACTAAATGACGGTATCATCACAAAATCACTTATTCCACTGCTTAAATAATTTTAAGTATAATATTTAACTGATATAGATATTTAGAAACTTCACATCTCAAACGACCAGTGAAAAAGGTGAATATTTGTACAGTTCTAATTTTTTTTAATTAACTGATTCCCGCGAATAGGAATAAGCACAATATTAAATCCATTGTAAACATACCCATGATGGCAATGCTTTGTAGGAGCAATCTACTAAGTGCCGAGAGACAGTACACTGGAGGATTGTTGCAACGAACGTTAACGACCGAACCAGGCGTGAGCTGCTCAACAGTGCATGATGACTTCCGTGCAATGTACCTGACATGATGAATGAAGAGGAAGTATTTTCTGCAAAATTATAATATGCAGTAATAAACTTTGTGTTCAATATTGTCACTACAACTATTGGATGAATAAAAGTGTACATTTGTTCAAATTCGTCTGTAAGTCTTTTTTTCTCAAAGTGTGTTGCATGTGAGGTCATTAACGTGTTAAAAAGGATTGTGAAAAAATATGGTTGTTATGAGAGAGATGTCTTACACACATGATCATGAGTATCGACAAAGAAATGTGGCTGAAATCTTGCAACTTAACTAGAGTTAACCTTCATGTTGTCAACGTTATAATAAATATCAGGTTATTTTCCCAAGACCATGGTTTTGTGGTTTAACTTCAAGTGCTTACTAGCAATATCAGATTTAGTAAATATTATATTATCAATGTGAATAATGATTTTTTTAATAACGAAGACTGTTCTAATTAATAATATTTTGTAACAATGAGTTTACAAAAAATAACCTATAGTGAGACGTGAGACGGGGGACAAGAAGAGGTAGACAGAAAATGAGATGGGAAGAAAACATCAAAGAATGGACGGGACTGGAGTTCGCCGACACCCAGAGGGCTGTGGAGAACAGGGAAACGTGGAGAGAGCTGGTTAAGAAGTCGTCAGTGGAGCCCCAACGATTTTTACGGGTTATGGGAAAAGTGAAGTGAGGGAAGTGAGGGAAGTGAGAACTATGAATAAATGAAATTCGCAACCAGTAATTTATATTAATCGACATTCCGAAATCAAACTTCGAGGACAAATTATCTTGGAATAGCCGCTACACTTGTAAATAAACCGGGATGTCATGTCATCGTTCTGTGAAAACGTGTTTTGCTTGAAACAAAAAAACTACACTAAAGTCACAATCACGGACTAGATGCCATGGAATTGCACGAGACACGAATATATTATAAGGTTAATTAATTGAGTAATAAACAGTAACAAAATATGTGCTAGTAAGTATAATGTGAACATCAGTAAGCCTACACATCGTTGTTGCTCGAACTTAACAGCGCGCTGTCTTAGTACACAAACGAAGTACGGAACCAACCTTAATACTGACAAACGTACTTTTTCTGTTGTTGCACCAAAGAATCTGAAATCAATTCCCTATTGCTTTAACATAATTTAAGATGATAGATACCTTCACACAAAAAAAGACGTAGTTATTGGAAATTGCATTCCCACCCTAATCTTCTGCGATCCATTGTTCCAATGACGACTCTTGCTTGTCGCTTGTTAACGATTTCGCACAACAATTCTTGTATGTTGCGCTTCTAAGTTCAGCTAACTAATATAAGTCATACAGTGGGGAATGTCTTTTAGACAATGAGAGACATTTCAGCATGACAGTGCAAATGATCCGCTCGGAATTACCCTAGCCCATTATTCGAGGATGTTAACGTTATCATAATCATCCCCATCTTCATCACCATCATAATCATCATTGTGATTATCATCATCTCCATCGTCATCATCAATTCATCTTGATCGTTATTGCATATTATTCGTCTTCACAAGCGTATCCGTCTTTATGGCCACCTTTAAGATACTACTGTTCACCATCAACATACTCTTGGTCTTGATCATCATCGTCATTTTCATCACAATCATAATCACCATCATCATTATCGTCGTTTTCATCATCGCCATCATGAAAAAGTATCGTCATCGCCAACATCTTCATTATTATCATCAATGTCATCATCATCATAATTATCATAGGATTATTCTTCATGTTCGTTATCGTTTTCGTCATACTATGCACCGTCATCATCATCATCATCATCATCATCATAGTTTTTTTTGAGATCGTGATGAAATAGCAATATACCTTAAAATCAATCACAATGATATCAGTACATTACAAATAGGGTAACTCGGCAATGCCAGGGTGCTAGATTCTATTACAGCAATGGATAAGTAATATTTGATCATCTAGATTGTTCAACGGTCAACGTCAAACTCAATAGTATTGTACGATATACGATGTAGTACTGAATGAGAAATAACAATGATGGCGTTTTGGACACCAATAAAAATATATATTGGTGTGATTTGTTTGCATTTAAAATATTCTCCGTTGCCACAGCTATACAGCACCCAAGTAAACGTCAATATTTGTATAGAGGCAAGTCGTATCATGTACAGATTACTATCTTGAAGAAATCGGAAGAAAATTCAAATTAAAAAATAATTAATGTTCTTGTTTTAGACTTCATGCCTTATGCTTCACTAGCGGACTTGTTTGCGCAGACGCCGTCGACACAGCCATTCTTGAAGTCTGTCTGAAGTCTCCATCATATAAATCAACCAAGAAACGGATACCAAAGGCCGGGATACACTGACACATTTTGTCCGACCAGACCAAAACAGACCAGACCACACTAACCCCGATCGTAGTGTATACGCTATCTTGACTAACGCCTCCTGCGGTGTACTCGAAGCCGGTGTGAAGTCAAAATAAAGTAAACTTAAAAACTTGATATAATACATCACATTGGCACCATCCACACCCGATGTAGTCGAAAGTTAACAAGTGAACGAAATTGTTGATTGTGTAATGCTACACTGACGCGACTGACTGCACATTTCTATGCACAACTACACATGGAACACACACACACACACACACACACACACACACACACACACACACACACACACACACACACACACACACACACACACACACACACACACACACACACACACACACACACACACACACACACACACACACACACACACACACACACACACACACACACACACACACACACACACACACACACACACACACACACACACACACACACACACACACACACACACACACACACATACACACTCACATATATTATATACACATATAATAAATAATATTAATATATTGTCTACAACGTTGGTTGAAACTCTGTCGAATTGAGTATGTCTACGAAGTAGCATCTGTCGGTGACACTTCATGGATACATTTCATGCTATAACAATTTATTGACGATTTCACTGCTTCACTGACACCGATTTACGAACACTGCTCGTAAAACTCGGCTTTTATTACCAACTTTGCACTGATTACGACACCTTACACCACGAGGAATGAGACCGTAGACTGTCGTCGCAACGTGAATTGTTGCCAATGTAATAATTGTTCAGATGTGTAGGAATGCGTAGAAACCTCGTGTAATACAAAAAGCATTCACGTTTTAGCTACATATGTTATTATAAGTAATGCTTACATAATACTCCCGCCTCCTTACTTACATGATATTTATTTATTATTATTATTATTACTAGCATTTCTATAGCGCCATATCTCCGGGACTAGCCCGTTCATAGGCGCGTACACACATTATAAAACGTACATGGAAACAAATGTAAAAATATATGTATAAAGATGCCGGTAAATGTAATAATTATTAAGATTTACAAGATTGTATATATATATATATAATGTGACCAACATACATAACATATTTGCACAAATATTAATATAATTAAGAAAGAGCATAATACATTATGATATATAAAATTGTATTAAAAGATAAATAATAATAAATTAATTAGAATACATTATATAATATAAATAAATTAATTGATTAAATACATATTCATAAAAAAGTTTCCTACAGCACAGTTCCTCAATCGATGTACGCCTGCTTAAATGTAAGTTTTGAATTAATCCAAAGTCTCTATTTGATGAACGTTTATTGTTAGAGCGTTCCAGAGCGTAGGTCCAGAGACGGAGAAAGCTCGTCTGCCGTAGCCCTCTAAGTTGTAGCGCGGGACTACAAGCAGATGTAGATCAGCAGATCGGAGGTTGCGGGTGGGCGTATACGGTATTATGAGATCTTGGATATACGCTGGAGCAAGACCATGTAAAGCCGTGAAAACAAGGACCAGCAGTTTATACTGGATACGCCAGCGAACTGGAAGCCAATGCAGTTCGGCCAGCACAGGTGTTATGTGCTGGTGCTTTCGGAGTCTTGAAATTAGTCTTGCTGCCGAGTTCTGTACCATCTGCAATTTGTTCATAAGTGTCTCGGTGATGCAGTACAGGACCGCGTTACTGTAGTCCAGCCGCGATGTCACCAGGGCGTGGACTAGTGTCTTACATGCATCAGTAGTAAGACATTGTCTTATTTTTGAAATTGCGTAGAGATGGTAGTACGCTGACTTGGACATCTGTGACACGTGTGGCGACATTGTTAGTCCAAAGTCGATTGTAATCCCGATGTTGCGGATGGTTGGAACAATGTTACATCCGCATACACTAACACACGAAACGTCATGCAGGTGTTTACGATTTGGTGCCGTGATGATAATAGCCTCGGTCTTGTTTTCGTTCAGCAGTAGATTGTGGTCTGACATCCACTGCTTCGCTTCTTCGATGCATCGCTCGATGCGGTCAACGGCTTCTCCATCCCGCGTTCCACTAAAGTCAACATACAATAGGGCGTCTTCTGCATAAAGATGTTATTGCAGCTTGTGCCTTCTGAAGATAGCACCCAATGGCAGAGTGTATATGGAGAAGAGAATTGGGCCCAGCACAGACCCCTGTGGGATGCCAGATTCGAGCAATGTTCTATTTGAGTTGTGGCCACTAATGCACACTGACTGAGTCCGGTTCGACAGGTATGACTCCAGCCATTTCATCAGTGCGATGCCTTCAATGCCTATGCTGCGCAGCTGTTTGATTAATATCGAGATGTTCACATTTAATATCGTATGATTGCGTAAGCTCTCTAAGACGCACAAGGGTGCAACAATACCAATTATATATATTGCCACCAAATGTACAGTGGAACGATAATTCTCTATGCAATACAACTATGTGCCATCTTCAAACACAGTTAACTATGTTGCAATATCAACTAACTGGTATATAATGGTGATTTGCTTTTCAAATATATTATACATATTATAAAGATATAAAAATAATATTATGATATTATTAAAGCAAGTAATACATAAGTGTATTTGTGCGTGTGCGTGTGCGTGTGTGTCAGAGTGTGTGTATATATGTGTTCGTGTTTGTGTAATGCCACCGTATTCATGAAAAATACAATCAATTGATCATATAACTCTACATTTGACAAGCGGCCACATACAACTGCCTAAATAGACACGATTACTATTACAAAAAATAGATAAGCGAGCGAAAAATGAACAACTGAAAAACAACACGTCCCAAAAATGCTTTTTGAACGATTGCTTGTACCATTACGGTTCGTCCGATCCAAACAATCTTGATATCGTTTGAAAGCTTACGATTTCTGCTATTCAAATATATATATATATATATATAAATGGTTTGCTGATAGTCATTCCTAAAATAAACTATAAACGGACATACAACGGTGCCGGTTCCGGTGTCTTAGACACTGCGAACGATGTTGTTTCGTCGACACAGTTCACCAATCTACCGATTGAGGCACCACTATCTAATTTCATGGTATAAGCTCCACCCACTTTCAAACGGCTGCTAAAATGACATACGTGAAGTAGGCGTGACGTCACAATTACGTATATCAACCAACCAACGCAACGAATTTTGACCCGTTGGTTGACTTACGTTACTGTTACGTCACGCCGACGTACTATATATCGGCTTTGTTGCGATCAAAGCACATCAATTTCGTTGCGTTTAAAAGTGCGTGGAGGTTAAAGCATGAAAACAAGAAATGGTGAAGTGCGCATGTCAGAACCTATGCAAATAAGGAAAACAGCGCCGCAATCGGAAGATTATTGTACCGACTAACCGCCGCCAACTTCGTTCGGAACCGTACAGAACACCGAAAACGGCACGGTTGTAGATCAGTTATAGGTGTTCTATGAACGGTTACCAGGGAATCTACAAGATGCTAGAATAAAAAAAAGTACATCCTTTCAAATGATATAAAAATCGTCGGAACAGGACGAGCCGTGAGGGTGCTAGTGACCGTAGAATTTCAAGTTTTGTACGTGTTCCGAGTTGTTCAGTTTTCGCTCGTTTATCTATTTTTGCTATTACTAATAACGCAACTCATCACACGGAAGACCAGATAGAGTCAAAAAAATTACAAGCAGGTACATCGTTAAACATATAGGTACTACGTGGTCGTTATTCTTCAGTGTGATAGAACTACTGTAGTGTTACTTGTAGACTAGCGGCGAACAACACTCCGGTGGCCCCCTGAAATGACGTATCCGATATGTAAATCGCCTCACACTTACATGTATAGTTATCAGTGTGAGGAGCTTCTGATTGGCCAGTAAAGTATAAGTTCACCTTTCGACCACACACAAAAGAAACAATTCGCATAATCCCAATCGAATGGTGTAATTTAAATTGCTATACCACTATAAAAGACGAACAGGACAAAGGAACTGCCTCAATCCTTTCAACAACGATCAAACCAGCAACCGACTCCTGCCGACGACGAGTGCATCTGGTGAGAACAGTATCAGCTTATGTCCATATAGTGGGCTAATCAGGTATGGTTGAGTAATGAACTATTAAGTCCAGAATATATATAGAGACTATTCGTCGTTGACTGCACGTGCACATCGGCTGACGATAAGTCCATTAGTCAGTGGCATTCGGCCCCCTAGGTAGTACTGATCATCACGATATTTGTGCCTGACTCATGGACTATTCTTGATTCTGGTTAGTAACGTGCTGCTGTTTCTAATGCATATGGACCGTTGCATCAATATGCATTATATTTAGTGCAAATGGAGATAACGATTCACATGAGCTAACAATTGTGATTCAGCCGTACGACATTATGGGAATAGAGGCAATCATGTAACATACTTTTTCAAACGTGTGGCTAAGGGCGAGTCTTTAATGACGTTGAGACCACACCTTGCTACATGATAACATGGCATTGGTGTCTGATCGCGATATATCAGCACATGCCGTAGCAAGTACACAATGATTATGACTGCATGTATGTTTGTACAATGAGTGTTTGCGTCTGTTGACGAGCTGGTTCCGAATATATAGCGGTTTGAATTATGTTTGTAATATTATACAACTACTAATTTTAGTAAATGTACGTATACGTATAACAACACTAACGTGACAGGGGAATTGTAGTTACAGGCGAAAGTTAAGCATATGCAAACAAATGCAGTAAATAACTAGGCATGCAACATTTTACTTGCCGTTTGACCAACATACATTGCCGTAACAGAACTTCCAGCAAGTAGTTGAGCAACTTATTACAGTTACACACACACACACACACACACACACACACACACACACACACACACACACACACACACACACACACACACACACACACACACACACACACACACACACACACACACACACACACACACACACACACACACACACACACACACACACACACACACACACACACACACACACACACACACACACACACACACACACACACACACACACACACACACACACACACACACACACACACACACACACACACACACACACACACACACACACACACACACATATATATATTATATATTATGCGGGCAGCACCACGTAGATACATTAAACAAAAATGTGATGCGTGCATAGAACAGTTCGTGTTGCGTTGAACTGTAACAAAGTGAAGAAAATAGGATAAGGCGACAAACTTTTCGAAACAGTATTATTACAACCGTATCACGACATTGTCATAAATATGTAAGTGTGTATATTTTGTTGCAACAGAGCAATCATGACGTGGATTAAGATTTAACAAGATTTAACAAGATTGCCAGCCAGAAAATTACTCTGGATGGCAGTTGGACAAGGAAGCCTTTTGGCTTATCGAGAGTCCAATACTTTTTATCTACATCTATCCCGCCTTTTTAAGGTGTGTGTCGATTTTATTTTTAAACATATTCACGCTACTAGCACCAACACAATCAGGAGATAATCTGTTCCATTCATTTACAGTCCTTTGTGAGAATGAGAACTTTCTTATATCTAATCTACACTGCTCCTTTACTAATGTAGCTTCATGTCCTCTGGTCCTTCTATCTTTCTTAACTGAGAAAAAAATGTTTCTATCAATATTTTCATAACCATTCAATATTTTAAACACTTCTATGTGATCTCCTCTCAATCTCCTGGTCTCTAATGTTGTTAAACCACATTCTTTTAGGCGTATTTCGTAATTAAGATCCCTCAGATTTGGTATCATTTTAGTCGCTCTCCTCTGTACTCTTTCTAGCATATCTATGTCCTTCTTGCGATATGGCCTCCATGCTTGTATACAATATTCTAAATGAGGCCTCACTATTGTTTTGTACAGCGGTACTATGAATTCTTTTTTCTTATACGCTATATTTCGCCTAATTAATCCAAGGATTTGATTTCCCTTTGACGCTGCAATTCCGCACTGCTCTGAAACCTTCATATCAGCACTAATGGTTAACCCTAAGTCCTTTTCTTTTACAGTAGTACTTAGAACAGTACCCCCCCCCCATTTTATATTTTACCTCTTCATTCCCATGACCTGTGTGGAGGCATTTACATTTCCCAAAATTGAACAGCATTTGCCACTTTTCAGACCATTTGATCAACCTATCAAGATCATCTTGTAAATGCTGTCTGTCTCCATCACTTTTAATCCTTCTAAACACTTTTGTATCATCCGCAAATTTTAACACCTTGCTTGTTATATCATCGTCCAAATCGTTGATATATATTAAGAATAATATAGGTCCTAGTACTGATCCCTGTGGTACCCCACTCAATACCGATTTCCAGTTTGAAGCCTCCCCATCAACTACTACACGTTGTCTTCTGTCATTCAGCCATTTTTCTATCCAGTTTATTATACCATTTTCTATGCCATGGGCCTTTAGCTTAAGGAGTAATCTTTGATGTGGTACTTTGTCGAAAGCTTTTTGAAAATCTAAATAGATGATATCTACTGGTGATCCCTCATCTACCCACCTAGTGATGTCTTCCAAAAAACATAACATATTTGTTAAGCATGACCTCGCTTTTAAAAACCCATGTTGAGATGGGTTTATCAAGTTATGTTTAACAAGAAAATCCACCATGTGATCTTTAATTAGTCTTTCTAATAATTTGCAAATCACTGATGTTAAATTCACTGGTCTATAGTTCTCTGACTTGTTTCTCGAACCTTTTTTAAATAACGCTATAATGTTTGCCTCTTTCCATTCTAAAGGAACCACTCCCTCTTCTAATGACAAATTGAAAACTGTTGCAAGCGGTGCGCTAATTTGTTCTACAATTTCCAATAGTAGTTTGGGCGGAATCCCGTCCACTCCAGGTGATTTATTATCCTTCATAGCCCTTATTTTCTTAGCTACCATTTCCGAGGTTACAACTAACTGTCCTAAATAGTCTGAATCTGCCCCCTTGAACTTAGCCTCTGGTACCGGCAGTGAACTAATATCTTCCCTGGTAAAAACTGAACTAAAATATTCATTCAGGTCTTCTGCCATTAAGAATCCCTCTGATATTGTATTTCCAGCACTATCTTCTAGAGGACCGACCTTATCCTGAACTTTCTGTTTGGTTCGAATATACGCATAAAAACTCTTACTGTCATGTTTTATATTACTAGCTAAATTTTTTTCATAGCTTCTCTTTGAATTTCTAATTTCAGCTGTAGCTTGATTAAGTGCTTCTTTATAAATGTTGTAGTCTTCATCATTTCCAGTACATCTATATGACTTCCACATCATTTGTTTATACTGAATTTTTCTAATGGCTTCTTTCGATAAGTGTTTCTTTTTAGACCGTTTCCCTTGTTTTTTGAAAGGTACAAATTTATCGACTATGCACTTAATTTCACTATTTAAGATATTCCAGCATTCGGTTGCTGTCTTATTCTTCAGTGTGTTATTCCAGTCTATCTTTGCTAAATATTTCCTCATGTCCTTATACCTTCCTTTGTGGAAATTTCTCCTATATTGCTTTTTACTATTCCTTTCTGATTTTACTTTGATGGTAAAATGTATCTGGTTGTGATCACTACTCCCCAGTGGCTCACATATCTTGACATTGTCAACTAATTCTTTCTGTGAGGACAAAACTAAGTCTAACACATTCTCTCCCCTGATTGGTTCTAGCACATGTTGAGAAAGGAAACTATCTTGTACTAAAACTAAAAACTTGTGGTCCTCACTCCCCATACTCTGTAGAGATTTCCATTGTATATGCCCATGGTTAAAGTCCCCCATAATAATACAGTTCCGTTTGCTTACTTCCCTTATAGCGTTTTGTATTTTTTCATTCTCTTCTATGCTTATGTTTGGACTTCGATAAACTAACCCAACTGTTAACGTTGAGTTTCCTGTAACTATGTTACACCAAACAGCTTCTTCGCAATCTGCTTCTCTTTCTAATTTTATTTCATAAGCCTGGATAGATTCTTTAATATATAAAATAACTTCACCTCCCTTTCTTCCTATTCTATCTTTCCTAAACATTACATATCCTGTTAGTCCCAATTCGGCATCTGATATATCAGTGGTGGCCCACAATTCGGTTATACCTATTATGTGAGGGTCAATATCTTCTACCATAATGTTTAGTTCACTTCTTTTGTTTACTATGCTCCTTGCATTTAAACAAATGCATTTATATCCTGATTCAGAACAGTTTTCCAGGCTGTTCTTTGCCGATTTATTTCTGCTGTCTTTATCTATGTCTCCAGTTTCAGGCTTCTCTGTGAATCCCCCCTGCGAATCTAGTTTAAATAGATGCAGCCTGTCCCACTGTCAACATATTGCAGCAAGTTCTCTGAGAAAACTGCTGCCCCCTTTCCACTTAGATGTAGGCCATCTCTCATGTACATATCTTCCCTCCCAACAAAGTATCCCCATAAATCTACGAATCCCACCCCCTCTTCTTTACACATCTGCTCAACTAGTGCGTTGATCGCCATCCTCTTGCAGTTTCTATATGTCGGCCCCCTTCCTCCCATTACTGGCAAAATTCCTGAGAGGATAATCTGTTCTACTCTTGTCTTCTTTAACTTATTCACTAACTGTCTGTACTTCTGAACTATCCCAGTTGTTCCCTCCCTCTCTGCGTTATTTGTCCCTACATGTCTTGTATTTAACTAAATCATGAAATTTAAGCATGTTTGAGAGATGGAAAAATTCAGATGTATGATCATGGTAATTAAGATTATAAATAATCCGTATAGCTTTTTTCTGTAACATAAATATTTTTCTGAGTCTAGATTGATAAGTATTTCCCCAGATCTCACAGCAATATGACATATGTGGTTCAACAAGTGAATTATATAATGTGTGTAACGCTTGACAATCAAGAACATGCCTAGTTTTATATAAAACTGCTATGTTTTTTGATACTTTTGATTCAACCATTTTTATGTGTTCTCTCCATGTTACGTTTTCGTCAATGGTTACTCCAAGGAATTTAGTATATGATACCTGCTCAATGTTTTTCCCATTCAAAACTATATGCACATCTGTTCTAAGTTGCTTTTTATTGTTGAACATTATAAAATGTGTTTTGTTCACATTAAGTGATAATTTTTTCGCTCGAAACCACAGGTCTATTTTTTTTAGTTCGTTGTTAATAACAGTGCTTACTTCATCTGTGTTACTAGGGAATAAAAAATGTTTGTATCATCAGCAAACAAAATAATATCAAGCAATTTTTAGACTTCACACATGTCATTTATGTACAGAATAAATAATAACGGGCCAAGGATTGAACCTTGCGGGACTCCACACTTGATTTCCTTTTGTTCTGAGTTACTGTTGTTATAGCATACATATTGTCTACGGTTGGTTAAGTAGCTTTTTATCCAGGCCAGAGCCAGACCCCTTATTCCGTAGCATTGCAATTTACTTAGCAGTATGTTGTGGTCAACAGTGTCAAAGGCTTTTTTTAGGTAGATAAAGACCCCAATAGTGCTTTGGCATTTATCCATTGCGGATGTAATTTTTTCGACAAATTCTGTTAAAGCTAGTGAAGTTGAGTGATTACTTCTGAAGCCATATTGCCCATCTGTCAATATGTGTTGTGTTTCAATGAAAGACCTTAGCCTTTTGTTGAATATTTTTTCAAATATTTTTGAAAATTGGGATAAGAGAGATATAGGTCTATAATTATAAAATTGAAAACGATCTCCTGACTTAAATATAGGAATGACTTTTGCTAATTTCATATCATTTGGAAATGATCCGCTGATCAAAGATCTGTTAAAAATGTGGGTTAGCGGTTGTACAATTTGCTTTATTACATGCTTAACTGTTTTCATGCTGATTTAATCGTGTCCGTATGAAGTTTTACTTTTGCACCCAGACACAATTTCGAGTACTTCTTGCTCAGTAACGGGGGACATATACATTGATTGTGATACAGTACGTTTTACATAGTCGGTTGGCGTTGTTCCCGGGCAGGGTTCTATGGGGTTGGATAATTTAGTACCTATATCGACGAAGAAATTTTTAAAATGATTAGCTATTTCTTTATTTTCTAATACTACTATGTTATCGCCAACATGAAACTTGTTCAAATATGTGGTATCAGATTTTCTTTTACCTATTATGCTTTTAAGAGTTTTCCAAGTTGCTCTTATATTAGTCTTACAATCGTCGAGTTTTTTTCTGTAATATTTGTTCTTTTCTAGACGTTATAATTTTGCTAACTTATTTTTGTAATTTTTGTAGCGGATTTCTGTTAATTCTGTCCTATTCTTTAGAAACGCTAAGTACATGTTATTCTTCTTTATGCAAGCGGTTTTTAGCCCTCTTGATAACCAAGGTTTATCATTCTTTTTTGTCTCTCCTGAATACGTTGTAGTTTTTACAGGACAGGCATCGTTATAAGTATTATTTAGTATTTGCATAAAGCGCGAGAATGCTAAATCAGGGTTTGACTCGTTCATTACAGTGAACGAGGCTGTATTATCTCGACCAGATCCAACGTTTGTGGTGGCTACCCGAATGTCACGCCTAACAGCTAGGCCATGGGCCAGATATGCCCCTCGTGCACCCCCACAACTCTACCAACCCATGTTTTTTTGAAACTTTGGCGGCCCTTGAAGATGATTTCAAGTGGTAACAGTAAAAAAGTTGGGTCTCACTATCCATTTCCAACCTATCTTGGATGGTTCCCTGAAATATCGTAATTGTCGTCAATGTCGTGTGGTATTTAATCACCCACACCACAATCGTCATTGTATAGTCATATGTCTCAATATGTACTTGTGATATGTCAAATTGAAGGTTTTCATCTCCTTATCAATATAACCACATTCAATATATATTTACTATTATGGCGTACGCCCTAATTAGCATATAATAACTACATCCCATTCTCATTCGTGACCGCAACATTATTTGTGTCAAATATATCAATTCCCATTGATCCCATGGCTTCTTTAAGATCAAAATAATAATGCATAACACTCCGCAGCATCACATCTTTCGTTTGATACCAGACATGTCTTTCTGTCATTACAAATGGATTAGATATGATGCTTCAAAGATAACCCTAGTGTCGCGGATCAAGAGGCGTAACGCAAAGATAACCATGGCTATGGATGGCATACATGTCAAAACTGTCTAGATTATGTGTGTGTTTTCAAGTATACAGTTACACCAGATTAATCTCAGATGCATAAAACAAAGCACTACATATTTCATATAATGTACATGTATATTAGCTTAATATGGTATCCAAAACTCGTGAATTAAGATGTGACAAATGTCAACAGTACAGACAAATCGAAAGCCAGTATCTCACAATAATGATAATTCAGTTTAAAGCGAATGACGTACGTATGACATTTATGTAGATGGTAGACATTGATAAAACAAAATGTAGTTAGATGCCACAGAGTTATTCACATCTTAATTGTCAATCTGTGACATACAATATCTAGGTTGATGTACGGACACTTGCCAAACATTGATAGCTACATAACCAATTACATTAATCACATTTTGATGCTCAATCATTATCACTGTCACTGTCAGCATAGAGTTCCATCCCATCAAACATGTCCATGTCAGACTCGTCATCACTATCAGTGTGGTCGGGGTCTACCTGAGCTATATCAGCCAGTTCATGTGGCAGCACATCTCCATCATACCAGAGTGGCTCAATGCTTCCATTACTGACGTTACAACCATGGTTTCTGCTCACCTTGGGGACGTCCGGCTCATGAATATGTGCTCTCTTCCATATGCCAACTTGATAGTTGACTTTTCTGATATGCTGGGTGAGACTGCGCTTGCATGGTGGTAGATTGCCCATGTCAATATTACCTGAAGGAATAACACGGTTATCCTTGGCACACAGCTCATTGACACGAATTAGCCTGAAGTCATCAACGTTTGACACCTTTGATACTCTACCATACACAGCACAAGTGAAGCTGTCCAGCTCATCAACTCTTTTTTCAGGTACGTCCCATGTACCTCCCAGCTTCTTGAGTACATGAATGTATTTAGGAATCTTCAGTAGAGGTTTCACTGGTTTGAGTTTACCAATCACTCTGAAAGCACTAGTGCTGTCGCATCCGCCGAAATCATTCAGAACCACCAGAGCCGTACATTTGTCTTGGCCGAGATCAACTGCTAGTTTGCTAACACCAATGAATATTTGCTTATTTCCTACACTAGTGTCAAACAAGATGGTGATGTCTCCAATTGATGCAGCCTAGTGCAGAAGAACGAAGAAGATGTCTGAATCTGGGTTCTTCACACGAACGAATGGGTGATTCCAACTTCTCGCGTAATTAATATAGAGGATAACTCTTGAGTTAGTTTCCTCCTGTGATGACTTCAGAAGGGGCAGTTCATGGGTTACAGTCGTCAGGCCGTCATTGGAAGTCAGCAGAGTGGCGGTTATAACTACGGTTATCTTTGAAGCATCATATCTAATCCATTTGTAATGACAGAAAGACAATTCTGGTATCAAATTAAATATATGATGCTGCAGAGTGTTATGCATTATTATTTTGATTTTAAAGAGGCCATGGGATCACGGGAAATTGATATATTTGACAAAAATAATGTCATCTATGCGGTCACGAGTGAGAATGGGATGTAGTTATTCTATGCTATTTAGGGCGTACGCCATAATAGTAAATATATATTGAATGTTGTTATATTGATCAGCAGATGAAAACCTTCAATTTGACATATTACAAGTACATATTGAGACACATATGACTAAACAATGACGATTGTGGTGTGGGTGAATAAAAACCACGCGACATTGACGACAAATACGATATTTCAGGGCACCATCGAAAAATAGGTTGGAAATGGGTACTGAGACCCAACTTTTTTACTGTTACCACTTGAAATCATCTTCAAGGGACCCCAAAGTTTAAAAAAACATGGGTTGGTAGAGTTGTGGGGGGTGCACGAGGGGAATATCTGGTCCATGGCCTATAGCCCAGGATCCAGATTTACATCCCCGGTTGGTAGTATCATTATTACTAATTTAAATGTTGGAGTGGATCGAGGGATTGGTAAACACTTTCGATTGAAATTAACGAAGCATGTAGTGTGTGGGTTGAGAAAATGTTGTGATGACAACCAACCATTACGAAGTAAGTGGCTTGCACTAGGCAAAATCATCACTTCTCGAAGCCACAGAACAGGATAAATACAAAACATGGTAGAAGTAGTGGTGATGTACATGTTGCGTGTATGTTCGGGTAGATAAAAATTTACGTCTTAGATTGTTTGAAGAAATTCGAGTGCCAAATTTAGAATAGGACGTAAAATCAATATATTTTTCCAGTATATGCAATATTTGTCAAGATTGGCATATTTTGTGGGGTAAGTCAGTTCTTTGGAACACAAACGTAATGTGCACATAATACGCAAAGACGTAACATACTAATCGCAGGAAATAAGCGCATGTAACAAATACTCCTGCAAAACGGCCCCTGCAACATGAACTTAATAATAATAATAACTCAATTAATAATTATATTAATGTTTATTTGCTCCATATCCGTTTCGTTCATAACGTTTTATATAAGATTAATACATACATAGTAAAAACAAACACATTTAAATACAATAATGACAAATTAAGATACCTGTGTTGTGTAAACATAGTAGATTAAGTAATGTGGCTTAAATATAAAAATAACAAAATTATGATGTTAAAAAAGTACAATAAATGTTCTTTTGGCTGTACATAAATAGTACAAGATAGATAAAATAATATATATGAATACCTTAGATTAAAATGTTTCTGCAGCCATTCAAGCACTGTATGCAGTAATTAAAAGGTGAGTTTTTAAGGATGTCTTAATAGATTGAAGAGAAGTTTTAGGAAGCAAGGCTAGTCTGCAGAGCATTACATACTGCGGCAGCACAGTGACCAAAATGCGCAATCCCCGTATGCACCTCCTAATGAGTGGCTAAAACTGGCATCGTAAAATACTAGATGCCGCTGTTGGAGGTAATATAGAATTGCTGAGCGGTAAGAAATGCCACAAGAATGTCAGATCGCTGAGGATGCTGGTACAGGAATTAATTCGTTTCCTCTTTGCCAAACAAACATCTGGAAAGCATGAGTGATCTTCAACAAACATTATGTGACATTGTCTCTCAGAGCACAACAACAAAGCACTAAATGGATTGTGACACCAGGCCAGTCTTCCTGACCAGCAAACACTTACGAGCATAGAAAAAGGGTTTGCATCTAGACATTGTCAAGGACATGATCTCTTTGTTCTTTGTCATAGGACATGTACAGTATGCCCTGTATGTAATGTGCTATTTACGATATACGGAAAAGTTGTCCAACGGCCTTGCGTGTATAATCTATCAACGGGCAACACACGATCGAGATGAGAAACAACAGACGACGATCTGCTCAAATTTCCAATAAAAAAAAATTGCCACAAAATCAATGGAAACATCAATACAGGAAAGCTCTACGTAGAAATACGCGATCGATCGGGTGGTTTGCGTAGATCTACTCGATCCAGAGCAACATCAAAATGAGCTGATGAACAATCACTTGGCAAGATGTGAAACAATCTTCGGTGTTTGCAGTCCTGCGCACACGATCCTGAGTTCGTAGCACAACCACGTTAATGAGCAATGATCGGTCACCTATCCATACGTCTGTTGCCGACGAAAATGGAAATATGAGGGATGCAAACAATAAATAATGTCTTCAAGAATGTGTTCAATGATGGAAATGTCAATGCGGCTGGTTGAATCAAATGTGCAGGCAACATTCCTCGATGTTTGTGCAGTCCTCTGGATAGTGCATTGGCCATCTGGTTACTGTAAACGACTACCTTGTTCGGTTCCGTGGCTACTTGCACAGTCACATGGAAAAAAGGGACGTCTGTCTGGTGTTCACCAGATATACTGAGGGGTATATTGAATCAGTGTTTCCCCTGGGTAAAATAATGGGCGAGGTGGTAGGAGTGGGCTATGCGAGCACCGCAGGCGCGATGCTTTGCTATGGAAGTCCGAGGGCAGGCTCCCACGAGCATTAATTTACAACGTTTAAAAATGGTGCATTCCGAGGTATGTTTTAACCTTTACTCTTGAAAATAGAGAGGAATATATAAAACATCAATACACTACTTGTAAATGTAGTAATGCTGATTGATAAAAGTCAGTAATAATGATATTTTCATTGTGTTCAGGCGTCGTTACCACTTAACCACTGGTACTCAGTTGAGGTTGGTTTCCACTTGATCACTGGTACTAGGTTGTGTTGATGTTTTTCTTGCCCTAACCATATGCCTTTTTACCACGCTGACAGAGTCATTAAAAAGTAAAAGGTAAGTTCATATACAGCGCACTATCCAATCCTGAGGACTGACCAAAACGCTTTACATTTTACTTCCTAACAGACCTGATCAGTCGAACACCATCTCGATTTTTCTGGGAAGCATCCAGTAGAATAATCTGAAGATTCTTTCATCGTCACCTTTAAATGATAAAAATATCATAATATTATGGTAAATTGGTGGTTCATGTTCCAAAGATTATATTTTATTTGTTGCTAGCATGCTATTCAATTAATTAAACAATCATTTCTGGAATGCCGCATAAGACGCTCCACTTTAAGACGACTAAACGATTTTGCAGGAATATAAGTGACTTTGTGATTTAATTTCGCGCCGTTCGCCGACGCTGAATATATCGCGAAAGAACGAAAAAAAGAGCGTACGAAATAACTTCCAGGCGGCAATTTCGGCATATTTTGGGCGAGGCGGCATAAAAAAACGCCTCGGCGTTCCGCCTTGCTAGTCGTATACCAGGGAAACACTGCATAAGAGGTAACACGACGTGGCAAGGAGAGCCAGATCTATACATCACGTTGCACAACTCTCCTGCCAGTCGCCCTAGCCATCACCACGAACAAAGCACAACTGACTGATCTCATCTTCGAAGATCTGGTTGCACACAAGGCTGACTTTCAAAAGCACAATCTAGTAACCACTGGCAGAGATCCTCTTCATGTACATTTTGCAGGTGGTTGTGTAAGCAAATATCAGGACATGGCTACCATGCGGGAGAACTCTTATACTATGATTGTGAAGCAAGTGTCACGCGGGACGGTACTGATCGTTGTGGACGACACATACACATCCATTCTCTTGTTGTATTTCTGTCACTAGACAAGTATCCTTCAAAGTCGTGTTGGTTTCGCAAATTCAAAGACGAGATGTCATAGATATCAACGCAGGTGCAGAAGAAAACACCTCTGCTATTCCATATGTGTTAGCTACGCACGGTCTCGCAGGTTGTGATATTGTGGCACCATTCTTTGATGTTGGGAAGATTTTAGCTCGGGAAGTTCTGGTCATTTTTCTCTCAACTCATTGAGTAACGTCGGCGGACCACCTTTTTGGATGTAATGAACCAGGCCACACACACCTTATAGTGGCCTGCTATTATCAGCATATAGATCATTTAATAAAGAATGCATGCCAACAACTGTGGTTTTACAAAGTTGATATAAGCGACTCTTCCGCACCAAAGTGTTATTAACTGCTACCCACAGATGACTGCAAGTAACGATGTAGCTTCAAGTCTTGGACTCAGACCCATCTGTATTAGAGCATACATCTCAATATCGGTGCCAGGAGGGTGGATCTACCGCATTAAATAACTGACCCTCCCCTTCGGACACCTCGTTAGCCCCAGTGTTACCGCATCTCTTTACATTTTTCTAAATAAATAATGTTGGCATCAAATGTCTTATGCATAAAGAAATGATAACATACATTTTATTCATGTGTGTATGTTAAGTTTGCTTGAGAATATATGACAATTTGTATCGTTGACAACCATTTTGTAGCCTATACATGACCGGCATCTTATTTTATTTAAACCTTTTTCAGTCAGTGAAGGTTGAATTGAATTCCTCATATCTGGAAAAATGTATAAAACAACATTTCACTCACGAAAGTATCTTGCCTGGTTGAGAAGGTAAAATAATATGTTGGTTTTGGCGACAATTTTTTGAATTTATCACTCTTTGCAAAATGCCCAAGGGTGAGAACTCCACATCTACATGGATATCATTATACATATGCTAGGGATCAATAGTCAACAACAACAAAAAGATACTTCAGACAAAAAGGGGTTACCTCCTCCGTTGCTGGACTAAGACATGTAGCTCCGATAACGATTCGCGACTTATGGTATGTTCTGTCAGCAGATTACACACGCACACGCACACGCACACGCACACGCACACGCACACACACACACACACACACACATATATATATATATATATATACACACATATATATATATATATATATATATATATATATATATATATAATACACACACACACACACACACACACACACACACACACACACACACACACACACACACACACACACACACACACACACACACACACACACACACACACACACACACACACACACACACACACACACACACACACACACACACACACACACACACACACACACACACACACACACACACACACACACACATATATAGCTGGGGCGCAGTGGCCGGCTGAGCAGTGGTTCACTACTGGTTCGGCTGCCATGTCGAAACTTGGGCAATTTCGTTCACCCTACGCTCCTCCCCTTCCAACCCGCACCGGCCAGCGTGGAAGGGTAGGCCAACAACATCTGCATGCAAAGTACAATGAAGCCAAGGCCCCCAGTCCCCAGCAGCATAGAAAGAGTCTACGACCAAGGAGGCGGTTCGGGTCAAGTAGGGCTATGTGCAGGCGAAACCGATTCGAGACACTACATGAACTAGACGATATCGACACGATGAGCTAAAACATCACTGAGATGATCCAACTAATTGCAACAAGTGTAGCCAAAGCAATCAACAGGCATGTTGTGGCGAGAATATCGTCACCGACACGAGCATTAATGAAGAAACGACGAGAAATGGTGGATAACGGCGACCGTAAAAACAAATAGATTACACAGAAATAGGCAAGACCATCAAAAAGAAAGCGAAGGAGGACGTCAGAAAGTACAAACAAGAGATCCTACGAGGAACGATTATGTCATCAAAGAGCCTGAAGAAAGCAAGAAGAACGCAGGCACTAGGCCGAGACAGACTGATTACACTTCTAGACAAGCAGGGTAGAGAAATACAAGACCAATATATGATCATGGAACGAATAGAGGAATTCTACACCGAGCAAAATAACAGTGAACAAAGTACCATAATTCACACCGACCCGAAAGAGGTACCAGTGATAACACCATATACACCAACAGCTCGGTGACAGTCCACCTACACAAAAAGAGCAACAGGATCAACATAAAGAGAGGAGTACGACAGGGTGACACCATATCGCCCAAGCAACACGACGCAGATGGAGAACGTTGACAGTTACGTCTATCTGGGACAGCGATACAGTATCAGAGACAAAAATCAAGACAAGGAGATTCAAAGAAGGATCACTGCCGGCTGGACAGCATTCACCTAACACCGCGACATCTTCAAGGATAAGTTAGGAACCTGCTTGAAGAGACAAGTCTTCGACTCATGCGTACTTCCAGCGATGACATACATCTGTACCTACTTACTGTATAGACGGTAAGCAATATATTTTTATTAATGCATTTTACAACGTTAGTCAGTTTTAGCGTATATAATATTTCAAAAATGTTTAATAAACTCCATAATCCATAGTGGGTCCGCCACCAGAGTACGATGGTCGAGGGGGTCCTGTGTAAGGGGGAAAGCCATCCCCGAATTGACGACGAGGTGGTGGTTCATCGGTTGAGTGTGACTGAGGCGGCGCCGCGTCACGGCCGAGCATTCGTAGCACGGCGCCACGACCGAGCACTCGCTGTTGAGTCGGTCGACGTTGCACACCCACCACTGCGGCCATGGGGCGCTGTGTTTCCACTCGACGTTGATGTGATGGGGGAGCAAGAGCGAACGCTCTATCCCTGCCGATTTGACGGTAGCACATTGTAGGCGGCACAACAATGTTTCATCCACGGCCGGCAACATCGGGTATAGGCGTAAATGTAACGATTCCACGCGTATGTGAATCTTCGTTCTCTACCTTCTTACTGTATCTTCAACTGTCCACATACCTTCTGCATCTCCCGCTTCCATGTCACTCTCTACCTCCTTATTGTATCTTCAACTGTCCACATACCTTCTGCATCTTCCGCTTACATGTCGCTCTGTACCTCCTTACTGTATCTTCAACTGTCCATATACCTTCTGCATCTCCCGCTTGCATGTCGCTCTGTACCTCCTTACTGTATCTTCAACTGTCCACATACCTGCTGCATCTCCCGCTTGCATGTCGCTCTGTCCCTCCTTACTGTGTCTTCAACTGTCCACATAGCTTCTGCATCTCCCGTTTTCATGTCGCTCTGTACCTCTTTACTGTATTTTCAACTGTCCACATACCTTCTGCATCTCCCGCTTACATGTCGCTCTCTACCTCCTTACTGTATCTTCAACTGTCCACATACCTTCTGCATCTCCCGCTTACAGCTCGCTCTGTTCCTACTTACTGTATAGACGGTAAGCAATATATTTGTATTAATGCATTTTACAACGTTAGTCAGTTTTAGCGTATATAATATTTCAAAAATGTTTACTAACCTCCATAATCCATAGGGGGTCCGCCACCAGAGTACGATGGTCGAGGGGGTCCTGTGTAAGGGGGAAAGCCATCCCCGAATTGACGACGAGGTGGTGGTTCATCGGTTGAGTGTGACTGAGGCGGCGCCGCGTCACGGCCGAGCATTCGTAGCACGGCGCCACGACCGAGCACTCGCTGTTGAGTCGGTCGACGTTGCACACCCACCACTGCGGCCATGGGGCGCTGTGTTTCCACTCGACGTTGATGTGATGGGGGAGCAAGAGCGAACGCCCTCCCCCTGCCGATTTGACGGTAGTACATTGTAGGCGGCACAACAATGTTTCCTCCACGGCCGACAACACTGGGTATTGGCGTAAATGTAACGATTCCACGCGTATGTGAATCCTCGTTCTCCTTCGTGGGTCTAGGCGGGGGTAGTCCAAACCTGTTTCGGGGTAAATTATCTTCAACTGTCCACATACCTTCTGCATGTCCCGCTTACAGATCACTCTGTACCTCCTTACTGTATCTTCAACAGTCCACATACCTTCTGCATCTGCCGCTTGCATGTCGCTCTGTACCTCCTTACTGTATCTTCAACTGTCCACATACCTTCTGCATCTCCCGCTTACATGTCGCTCTGTACCTCCTTACTGTATCTTCAACTGTCCACATACCTTCTACATCTGTCGCTTGCATGTCGCTCTCTACCTCCTTACTGTATCTTCAACTGTCCACATACCTTCTGCATCTGCCGCTTGCATGTCGCTCTGTACTTCCTTACTGTATCTTCAACTGTCCACATACCTTCCTATTATGATATATATGTAATAGTTCCTCAGACATGAGCTATAAAAACGTTTACAAATCGTGGATATTATCGATAATAGGGGAGTGGGAAATCGGAATGGACTACACCTGAGGCATGCGCACTCTGACATTGCGTGTTTTAAAGCAAAATAATCTTTATCACAAAACAACTGAAGAAGTTGATATCACTATTACGTGTATAACTATTATTAATTGTCGTAATCGTTCTCATATTGGTCACGTGCGAATATACATACATCATTTTAAAATTCAAATATCCACCTTCGTTTGTGGGTGTGTATGTGTGTGTGTGTGTGTGTGTGTGTGTGTGTGTGTGTGTGTGTGTGTGTGTGTGTGTGTGTGTGTGTGTGTGTGTGTGTGTGTGTGTGTGTGTGTGTGTGTGTTTTCTAACATTTAACATTTGGTAAATATTACTATCACGATTGTCAACGACCAAGGCATTCCGTTATGTGACGGGTATTTTGCTAGTACAAACAATCAGTTGAAAACAATGTACTGCTCAGCCACTCATCGAACTGGTAATTGTGTTGATGTGGGGCGCGCGAAATTGTGCATCATGCCATATTCATGTTTTCCACAACGCGGCACGACGTACATACCGTCCTTCGACACTTGCCGACTGATCACAGGCTGCCTTAAATCAACGATCGCAAAAAGACAGACACCAGGAGAGTGGTGACAAGTCGACCAGAGCGAACACGGTAGAACAATGACCCTCTCCACGGACACATTGGAATTGCATCTCATCTGAAATCTCGGAGGAGCTTCAGACGGAGACCATCGACACCACTGCATCATCAATACCGTATGGAGATGTGCCAAGAACGTTTCGACTCTCCGGACGCCAGCGTGCATATGCATCGGCGCCGAGGAACACCTCTCTACTGGTGCGGAGAACGACTGGATTACCTGAAAGTACGGTCGAGAAGAAATATCATCAAATCGGGCTACACCAACGACCCTGAGAACTGTCACGGAGGCAACAGATCAGGCAACAACTTCTTCTCCGCGCGATGATGGTGAGAGCATGCACTGCCCAAAACCTGACGATGGCCTACGAGATCGCCATCAAATATGCCAAACATTGGGAGCACATCGTGGATGGAGACGAATGATGATGATGATTGGGGTTATACTCCTGTTTAGCCCAGCTGGGCCCCGTCTGCCTAAATGTCCTATGTCGTAGATCTGAACGTGCAAAAAAGAGATTCCGTTTCATTTGTCCGAACACAAGTCACAAAAGGGGATTCCTGGCTGGCAAACTAAACATCTGCCACGATCAAATTGTGGTTGTCAAAACTGAAGAGCAGAATTGCACATTAACTGATCGTCGAATCAGCGCCCCCCTGACCCGGCGCCAAGGTTCGAGTGCACCTCCTGCTCCCGGGTCACTACACTACTGAGAGTGACTTCAAGCTAATGGGATGATACTTGATTTCAGGGGCTCGCAATACAATTACTTTTTCGATCATTCTCCCGAGCGGTTGAGCGTCATTGAGTATTCAAATTCAATTTCTGCTTCCCGAGCATTACATGTTACACTAGCTGGTATTGTCGGAAACGCAAACAAGCCGAGCACTCTTACAGATAATATTATCGGTTGAGCTTATATTCAGCTTTTAGCTAACATATCTGCCAGGACGTACTGAAAATGGTGGAACGGGTAATTATACTGATATTTCATAAGTCAATTGTTTCGTCTTTGAATTGTGTTGTGGTGGGTGTCTGTACTGTTTGTGTGATTTTGTCATTGTGAGGTTGCCATGTTAAATCGTGTAAAACTATGACACCTAGTAGGGGAATGCAATTTACAGTTATATCTGTCTGCGTTTGATCATTATAAACGGGATGTATGGCGGTGTTTCTTTAAGCCGTTCCTTCGTTTTGTGACAATGCAATGCCGCTAACATTATTATTTCATAATCCTCAACCCAGAAGATTAGTCTGTTTGGGGTTTGGTTGTTACACGTTTGATAGGTATGAAGCAGTTGACACAGACTCCTTTACATATATTTTTCTGGTGGCTAAGCTGGCAATCTTAGTGTTGGCCTACCAGCGAAACTGTGTGCATTTTGTAGGTTTCGCAATTATTATATATACCACCTCAAGTCGCAAAGGCCATGTGTATAACAACAAGACATCAGCCGCCTGAACTTTACGGTGCTACAACTGGAACTGGCTAAGGGAACTGACGAACTAGTCTTGAGCTGTGAGAATATTCACCAAATTCCGTTCTAGTGAGAGGTTCAGCTGATTGTTCTCTCCAAAAGATGTGCAAATCAGCCTAGTTTTAAAACGATATATAAATAGATAAATATATCATATGGCCACTTGTTCATAATCACTTATTATGTGTATTCTGCAGCAATTTTCACCCTTCCAAATATATGATGTTTCTTCTCTTAGTTCGAACACATATTTTGATAATCAATGTTGTGTGCTAATACAGCGTAGTCGTAATACATTAATTACGGAAATACCCATACATTAAGACTTGTCCCCCAAAAAGCCAGTATTTCCATCGAGGGGCTAATTACCCACAGGTTAATTACTGCTAGCGTAGATACCCATGATGTGATAGAATTGTCTATAGTCAATATAAAATCCTTCATCAGCGCCTCTTTCGAGCGTGCACGCACATGCGAGCACGCGCACCCCATTCAAACACATGCACGCACACGTACATACACGCACATACACGCACGCATCATGCACACACACACATACACAAAGACACGCATGCACTCACGCACGCACGCACGCACACACACACACACACACATTCCCATTTACCGCGACACACGAGTTATATTTTATTAACGTGGTATTGTCTTCCCTCAACGAGGTTTGCGAGGGATGAAGATACACGAGTACATAGGCAATCTCACATTTCACCTAAACATACAACTTTTGCATGACCCACCACTGAACTTCAAGTTTACGCAGAATTTAATGTCGCGTCCCAGTGGATTTCCGTAAGTTACTGGTGGATTTGAAACCACGGATTCCTTTAGGCTGCCGCTGATTGGAGATCAAACGAAACCCAATGTCTTGCTACACATGCTATCAAAGTACAGATCTGAACAAGGCAACTGCAAAAAACATTTACGTATTTTTTATATAGTTATCAAAGAACAACATATAGTAGGCGGGAAACTTGCAGCATCAACTACACTATGATGTCATTCGGCATGCAGAAAGAGGGAGACACCTTCCTTGGCACCACATACACGTTTTCTAGCTGCACGGGTTTAGCGCGACGCCTTGGAGGCTTTGGTGAAACCGATGGATTACTGCTGTTCTGTTGGGCAATAAGTACCACGGTGTCACGTGTTCTCTTCCAAGTTTTTCGTCAAGGACGAGTCCATGTCTACAGGATAAATTTTCAGTACAACCGTCGAATCACGGGTTTGAATTGGCAATACGTTTATTGGAACGACGTAAATATCGTATGTTTCCGCCGGTGCATCGTAAATGTATTCAACAACGAACTAAACGCTGGCGCTGTCTAAGTCCTCACAATTCCACGGGACGGCGTAGATGTTCTCCTCGGCGTTGTCGTAAGTATCGGCCGTTTGTTGCGACGATCTGGAGGAGAGACGTCGGTTTTCGATTTATGGCAACGGGTCGCTTACGTGACATCCTGTTCCAGAGGCGTCTGGTGTGTCATATATGCGGGTGTGCCCCATCTCGGGATTCGAAGCTTGGCGGTGTTTGTTGTTTCGCGGGGGACGTCGTATATGCGTTCGGCTGCGGCGCTAAAAACGGCGTCGCCTTCGACTGGAAAGAGTCGAGAAAAGCTGACATGTGGCGAGCTGGTCGACAGGGTTGTTGTAGACGTTCCCTCACTAGAAGTCGCCTCTACAGTAATGGAGAGAACAGCCGCTTGTTATTTTGCAATTTGCCAAAGAAGTAGAGGACACGTATTAACATCAGTGAATGAGTAGCGTAGATTGAATATAAGAAATTATCATTCCCACACGAGACGATAATTGAATGAAATTAATTATCTACTGGTTGTGTAAATATTAACAGCGTGAAGTCTTAATACAATTTTGTTTACCACTATCTGTATGTATTAGTACCTATATATATAGACAGTGGTGGATATTTGTCTACGAATAATCTTCGCGCATTAATTGTAGGGTAGCTAAATGCCCCAGAGAAGTTGGGGTGGATGATTTTCGAATGAACAGATCTGCCAATGCGTAAAACGTAATTTGATTTGTTTTAAGCAGTCCTAAGGACTGGATACCGCGCTATCGACGAACTGTCATCTGATGATTTTGATTTGCATGGCAATCTCATTGAACCATGTTACGTTAATAACAAATGACTGGAATGGCACACTCATCAATGATACCGGATTTACCACGTGTGCATATCGATATTCGGTATTGTACATTTGTTAAATAAATCATCAATCGCAATTTGCGACACAGCAAAATGTACATAGATATTATTCAATACATACCGGTACATGTTAGCATCGGTGGTTGAAGCGGATATTGATTTCGTGTGCCATGTTTTCTAATGCCGACTGTTGACTAATGCCGACTGTTGACTAAATCAGACTAATGCCGACTGTTGACTTGTAATCAGACTGCACTGACAGTGAACGTCTAACAGACCGCTGGGAGGCACTGACAAATCCGAGTTGTCCTGCCATCTATATAAAAAAAAACTGCCTATCGGTGTCATTATCTTCAAATAGATGGAACATTTTAATATTATGTGGCGTTTACACTGGTATTTAGCACATCTGAACACATCAAGTCGACAAACACCAAAATAAGCAAATATAACTCTTGGTGTTCTAAAGAAGTGCAAACGTGGATACAGTACTTATGCCAAGGATGATTACGTAATTAAACGATTTGATGTCATTGTCCTGTGTCGTAAACCGTTGTCGCCTCGGGGATGTTTCGCTTCTCGTAAAATCAGCGAAGGTTAACACACCTTCGCGGATTTTACGAGTTATCAATATCACAGTATAGTCAATAGTATGCGCTCTTCCAGTGGCGATGTATTCGTGTTGTCCCGTCTTTTTTGTTTTGCTTTAAGTAAAACCGCTCTTTACGCAACCGGCTTCAGTCGTCGACAAGTCGTCCAAGCCTCTTTCTGCGTATTTACGGCAATAATGATAATACATGTTGAATTCTACAAGTCATCACGGGTGGATGTTTTAAGTTAAACTGCTAAATGCGTGTGTGCGTGCGTGTGTGCGTGCATGTGCGTGCATGTGCGCATGCGCTGTGCGCGTGTATATTTGTGTGTATGTACGTGCGTGTGCGTGTGCGGGTGCGTGCGTGTATGTGTATGGGTGAGTGCGTGCACGTATTCGTACATATATGCGTGTGTGTATGTGCATGCATTTGTGCATGCGCTTGTGTGTGTGCGTGCGCGCGCGCGTACGTGTATGCGTACGTTTGTGCGTGTGTGTCCATGCGTGTGTGCCTGTGCTATTTCAGTCAACTTACGCGGCGGTGAGCCTCCTGATGCGCCACAATAAGACGCCGACAGCAAGGAGGATGAGAATAAAGAGAATGAGAATAAATTTATTATTATTTGCAACTTTTCAGTTGGATTGTACATACATTCACCATAAAAGCCCCAAATCACACAAGTTTCATACTGTTACAAGTTACAATACGACACAACATTATGTTACAATATACGTGTTGTTCTCAATAAAACAACGCAAAACCAAATATACTGTTAACTAAAGTACACAAAATCGCCCCGTGAAGCAAATAACTCAATATAAGGCGCTTTATATTAAAACATGTACATTGCATTACTATCTTTCATTAAAAAATAAGATACTTTAAATACACTAAAATTAAATCATGTAGTATAAATATAAAAATTGACTGTTGAGACATACACTAAAATCATCAAGTGTTATGGCAGTGTACTAAGCACCATGGAATTAATGAGTTTTTGTAGCGATTTGTGTTCGCCATTGGGACGGGTAACTCATTAAATGATCTTATACGGCACATTTTGAATATTTGGTAGTTGCGTATTCAGTTTGTGGTCACTACTGTTCATTCTAGCGAAATACGTTTCACACAATTAATTGCGTCTATCATGCAGCGTTGGTAAGTTTACCATATCCAGAATATCCTCGTACACACAACCAGGACATATAGTTTTGAGACACCTTTTTTTAATTATCTCGATGTTGTCCGATAAATTCGAAACTTTCATTTTTCATATCCAAGAATCATGTTAAATTACCTGGTAGAGGCTTTC
Source organism: Escarpia spicata (assembly GCA_963995525.1). NCBI lineage: Eukaryota > Metazoa > Annelida > Polychaeta > Sabellida > Siboglinidae > Escarpia > Escarpia spicata. The sequence continues at coordinate 72,817,610 of OZ023205.1, read as the reverse complement.
GTTGACGTGTCACGTCGACTTCATCAGTACCTATGACGCTGAATGACGTCATCGTACACGTGAGGCAGTTCGTAATTGCCCTCGTCTCTGTTGATGGGTGTTTGGGTTTTTCTGATCCAGATGGCTTCCTTGATTTGCCGAATTCTTCTGTTGGGTTCTTTGTCAACAATTTTCACTCCCTCCCAGTCTATGATATGGTTTTCAGTTGTCGCATGGTCTGTAAGGGCGGATTTATTGATGGTAGACATCAATCTTTTTTTTCCGCTCCTTGTGTATTTCTCATTTTTCGTGTTGTCTACGTCCTTTCTGTGTTCCTCCAGTCTTGTTTTGAGTAGTCTTCCTGTCTCCCCAATGTATTCCCCACCACAATTCTTGCACGGTATTTGGTACACCAGTTCGCCCTGTTCTTCTAGCTGTACTTTGTCCTTGGGATGTACCAACAGGTGTCTGAGGGTGGTGTGGGGACGCATGGCCGTTGCTACTCCATATTTTTTCAGTACTCGATGTACTCTCTCCGATACCCCCTCTATGTATGGGATGACTACTTGGCTCCGATAGTTTTTGTCCTTAGTCTTTTTGTTGGTCTTTTTCTTCTTACTGCTATCTGTCGCCTTTTTCAAGGCCCACGACGGATAGCCACATACTCTTAGAGCTCCTCTCAGGTGTTCCACCTCTTCTTTCTTGTCCCCCTCCTCCGAAGTTATTGTCTCACACCTGTTCATAAGGGTTTTGACAACTCCCAACTTCTGATGTTTGGGGTGGTGGGATGCAAAATTCAGGTATTGGTCAGTGTGCGTCTTCTTCCTGTACACTGTGGACTTCACACTGCCATCTTCCTTTCTGGTGAACTTTGCATCCAAGAAGGGCATGCTGTTGTTCTCTTCGTCTTCCCGTGTGAAAATGATGCTACCTGTGGGGTCTACAGTGTTCAAGTGTTGTTGTAATTTCTTTGCCTTTCCTGTGTGTACCAGGCAAATTATATCGTCCACATATCGCTTCCAGTTTCTCGGTTGGCAATCGACTGGTGCTGTGGCTATGATTTTCTGCTCCAGGTCCTCCATGTACAGGTTCACAACAATGGGGGACACTGGACTGCCCATGGCTACCCCAAACTTCTGTTGGTAAATTTCTCCTCCAAATCTGAAGTATGTCGTCTCCAAGACAAATTTCAACAACTCCATGATGTCGTCTACGTTTATATTTGTTCTCTTCTTTAGTGTCTTGTCATTCTCTAAGCCTCTACCAGGTAATTTAACATGATTCTTGGATATGAAAAATGAAAGTTTCGAATTTGAAAACGAACTATCCTGAAGAATGTTCAGTAATGTCCGATAAATATTTAGGCAAGTTCGTGTGCCATACCGGACAGGCATATTCAACTACTGGTCTAATTACAGACACATATATTCTAACTAAGTCATTTTGGTTGATACCAGCACGTTTCAACTGATAGATCATATACACTCTCTTTCTTGCCTTTGATACTATTTCATCTACGTGTGCATTCCAACTTAAATCCGATGATATAGTTACGCAGAGAACTTTTGCTTGAGTAACTCTTTCAATATATGTCCCATTTATATCAATATACGGCAGAGAATCTACAAATGTTCTATCTTTACCGAAACATATAACCATTTCTTTTGTCTTACTCGTATTGATGCGCATGTCATTATCACTAGACCATCGCTCAATAATGTTGGCAGAATCCTGTATAACATATATCATACTTTGATTGCATATTTCAAATACGGTGCAATCGCCAACATATTTAAACACAGAACAAGATGTTTGCGAACCACAAATGTTTTGGTCCTGACAAAGTTCCCTGGGGAACGCCCCCATTAGGGTAGCCTGGCTTTGACACCACGTCGCCGATTTTCACTCTCTGTTCGCGGTCTAGTAGAAACGCTGCCATCCATCGGACCAGGTGTGGTGGTACTTCCATTGCAATCAGTTTCTATATTAGTATATCATGGTTAATTAGATCAAATGTTTTGCAGTAGTCGAGAAATAGCACTCTTACAAAATTGCCCTTTACATCGGTGGTTTCGTACCATTTGTGAAGCATTCCAACAAGAGCGTCCGTGGTACCAGTCCCTAACATACCTCCAAACTGCTTGTCGTCTATTTGTGGTTTAACATAAACATCGACCCACTTTAGCACTAGAGATTCCAAAACCTTAGCCAGAATTGGTGTAAGCGATATAGGTCTAAGGTCATTTTCAACGGTCACTGGAGGGTGTTTCTTCGACAACGGAATAACGGTTGCTGATTTCCACAATTTTGGCAATACACCTTCCCTGAGCGAGCTGTTGAATATTGCAGTGACCGGTGCCGCAAGAAGGTGCGAACAGTTTTTCAAATCCCATGGTGGTATATAGGCCGGACCCGTGGCTTTGTTCATTTTGACCTTACCAAGTGCCAACTCAGTGTCAGTCACGCTTGTGGTGAATTCAGCTGGCAGTGGTTCCTTAATGTCAAAGACCGGGTGGGAATTCTGCAATCTCGGTAAATCTTCATTCACTGACACGAAGAACGCATTCATGGAGTTGACTAAGCTGACTACATCTCCACCAGTAATTTTATTTGCCAGCCCAAGCATCTCGTTGCGACTGCCAGATGCTTTTCCCATGAGTGACTTCATGTGCTTCCACCAGTCGTGTGACTATGTTTCCTCAATTGATGCTATTTTAGATTGATAGAACTGGTGTCGTAATTTAGTTGCTGTGCGATTCACTAAATTCCGGAGTTTATTGGCCCGTTCCGTGTCACCTGCCTTGCGAGCACGTTGCCTCTGTCTAATGAGGTGTCGAAATCCATCCGTGACCCACGGTTTGTCTGTGCTGTGACGTGACACAGTCTTGTACGGACAGCACGTATCCAGTAAATGGTCCATGGTTTCTTGAAATAGATTAAACTGTTCCTCGCACGTAGGCAATGTGTACATAAACTCCCATCTGGTCTGTGACAGAGCCGAAGTGAACAATGCTCGTTCGTTGTTACCCATGCGCCTGGTAACGGTGTACTGGACCTTGCCCGTGTCAAGTGTTGGGAACCACGGTGGCACCAATAAGACCATCTTGTGATCTGATGTTCCCAATTCATCAAGCACTGTCGGATAGCCGTACACAGGTGACATGTTAGACCACATTGAGGACGATGAGGACAGCGCAGCCGACCAGGAAACCGGCTACACGCAACACAACCAGGCTCTCGTCGGGGCCATGTTGCGATTTCACAACATGTAATAATAATAATAATAATCCTTGGCTTCTTAACAATTTCATACATATGTTGACGACTTTTGTTTTATACATGATTACGAGAACGCTTGATTATTGAACCGATTATGGTAATTTGTAGCGCGCATGGCTAGAGACGGATTGTGTGGTTCAGCGCTGTGCATGTATCATATACCGTATTGTAGAATGTTGTGTTGAGGCCACTGGCACGGAACGATTTTAATATTGCAGCAGGGGCTGAGCCATCTCGAAGCTCTACGTAAACCTCGATTTGCTCCAACTCCCCTTGAGGCTCACAAAATAGTTCAACTTTAGGCTCATATTTACTGGGGATTCAAAACAGTATGTGACCAGCGAAATTCCAGGGGGACAGCTGCCCCTTTGTTCCCCCCGGTCTCGCGCCTATGGTCGAGACAATGTGTTAGTGATAAGTATTTAAGTAGTATTTGTTAGATGATGTTTCTCAAAGCTATTTAAATCGAGTTACTTTGTGTTTGAATGATGAAACGCTTCACTCTATTCTTTGTGTTTTGTTAATTACAATTAGTGTTCTAAATAATTTGGGTTTGATTATTGTAACTTAATGTTGTGAAGTAATTTAGTGATATAATTACCTGTTTATTTTGGTGTTTGTACTCATTCACTGATGTTGATGTTTGCACAATCTGATAATACGATGAAGGTGCCTACACGTACCATCTGGAAACTCTGAGTTGGCGACAGATGGCGCTGTAGAAGACAGTGTGTTGTTCGACATGACGTATGAAAAGTGTGAAATGTGTCATATTATTCTCGAATGTAAATATTGATTTGTTACAATGTGCAATTGCTTGCATTCAGCCTGACCTGGTCGTTTTCCTTTTTTTTGTTTAATTTGATCACAGTTCTGAATGTTTGCATTTCACCTAAATCTTCCGCCTTCAAAGAATACGTTTACCACGATTGCATTTAGGCGTCTGGACATTGTGACAATGGAAGGAGCTGAGACATCAAATGCACCTCCGTTGAGGCTCACCATTAACGTCCAACTGCACCTCATTTGTAAAACTATTGGATGGTGGGCTACTGCTTGTTTTCACAATATGTAAGCATTAGATCTTTATTCCAAACACAAACTGTCTCGTTATGCAAGAAGTTCTGGTACACCCCTGCCTCGATACACTGATCCCAGCGTTTATCTATTTGTTTTAAGTGAACAGTTCAGACAGTATACTTTAACATGTACGGAGCGCATCAATTCTTACCATCCACTGTGAGTATTCGCATGGCATTTTTTTATTTTACTGCACATTACGCAGTTGTCCTCCAGAAAGCCTGCATCACTGTCATATTGAGATTAGGCTGAACGAAGACAGGGCGTTAAGAAGGAAGAGGAATATTATGAAGGTATTGGTGATAATGAAATGATCGTCTACTTCGCTATAGGCTTACTGACAGCATATAGCAAACAACTAGAAATAATTCAAGTACGGCGTCGCGACAACAACCACTCGAATAAATTAGAGGCGATGAATTTAATTGAGTGTGTTTGAGAAGTTATTAAGACGTACAAATCTCGATCGGCATATAACACCTTTTCCAGTGTTATAGCTGAAATTTCAATTACTAATTAATTATATATATATATATATATATATATCTTTCTCTCTCACTCTCTCTCCCCCCCCCTCTCTCTCTCTCCCTTATGCATCCATTATCTCGTTTCCCTTTATTTTTGTATTGCTATCCGTGTATGACTTGTCACGTATTTCTTTGCTTCCTCTCCTATCCTGCATTATTATAATTATGTTTTAGACACAAGGAGTGTCAAACATCACGCATGTCGTACGTGGCTATGTTCGATGTTTTTTATTTTCTTAATTAGCATTGTTTTTTCTCGTCATGTTAGTGGATTCGGAGAAAATCAATGTAATAACTCCTAATATATACCAGTGTACAAGAGTTGCCACAAAAGCAAAGCAGTACTTCATATACCCTAATACAATTGATGTCCAGTGTAGAGAGAAACCAAGTGTACTTCATTTGGACACTTAACATTGTACCGATAAATATATTTAACATAAGTATACTTATATAAACACGCGCGCGCACACACAATAACAAACACTCACACACCCACTCACACACTCACACACACGCGCGCACACATACACACACGCACACACACAAACGCACATGCGCGCACTCACCCACTCACACCCTCACACACACACACACTCACACACTCACATACTCACTCACTCACTCACTCACACACTCACACACTCACACACTCACACACACGCAAACAATCATACACTCATACACTCACACTCACTCACTAACACAAACATACCCCAGCAAATAACTGTTTCGACAAATGCCTTACCAATAATCCTGATACTGTCCACACCAAACTGCTTCAGAGTGTATAACATAATAAATAATCCGAGCTTCGGAACGTCTATGTCCACCGTTGTGTTGCGCCCACTGCAACTGCAGAATACTCACAAACAAGCTCGGTTGATCCGTGTCCACACGCTGCGGCCTTTCAGCAAACCACTTTGGAATATTATCCTGTTAACTGTTGTCCGAGTGCGTGTTTAGTGCGTGTTTATTTCGTTACATTATGTTATATTAATGGCTACATGAACGTCATATGGGAGTACTTTGGGAAATCGTGTTCTGAGTATATGTGTACTTTGTGTTATCTGGAGAAAGGGCACGTTAACTAGTAAACACACGTTCATACAAATATCAGGTAAATTTAACTCTAATCGAGCCAGCGTATGTATGTGGTACGTGTGTTTGTGTATGTTTGCGTATTTATTTATGTATGTATGCATGCATGCATGCATATCTGTCTGTCCCTCTGTATGTCTGTTTTTTTTCTGTGTGTCTCTCTGAACGTATGTGTGTGTATGCGAGTATGTATATGTATGCATTTATGTACGTATGTATGTATGTATGTTTGTATGTATGTATGTATGTGTGTATGTGTGTATGTGTGTATGTATGTATGTATGTATGTATGTATGTATGTATGTATGTACGTATGTATGTATGTACGTATGTACGTATGTACGTATGTATGTATGTATCCATGTTTATATGCGTATGCATGTATGAATGTAGGTATGCATGTATGTGTGTGTACATATGTGTGTATATACGTGTATATGTATGTATGTATGCATGCATGATAAGATTGTAATCCTCGACACACTGTTTCTCGGGCGCCAAATGTCAATGGATCATTTACAACCCATCGGAAGAAAGGTATAATTTTTATTTATTTTAAGATTTCAGTGTAAGGATTCTTACATTTACGTCATGTTTGTTGATCGTCTTCTGCGTCTATGTGGAGTCATGTACCGGAAATATGTGCAAGTATTACAAATAGCAACATTGATATTTATGCATGCACATCTTATATGCAACCCTGTTATGGTTATTTGCGCACAGCTGATAGGAAATTATATTATATAGACGTCTAACATGTAAACCAGTTCTCATCCGTGGAATGTTCTGGCGTCAGTGCATTGTCACTATAGAAGTGTAACCAGTCCTCATTTCTCACACTTTTCTCCGTTTAATCATAAAGGTACGCTTATTGTGAAGCGGGATTCATGGACTTCTGGACGACATGAATGTAGAAGGCCGGTCTCTCAACACGACCGAGTGCCTGGAAGTCGCCGAACACCGAATGTTTCGCTTCTTCTCCGAACACGCCCTTCAGAAGTTTCGAAAAATCGGCCAACCGATGCGGGTAGTAAGACAAGCGAAACTTGTGTTTTCTACAATAAAAATAAGCATTAGTTATTCGATGTTTAAAAGTTGTTTTCATATTTTGTATTATTTTGAATTATAGTAACCGATTAACTGTCCTTAGCCAATCAGTATGTAACACTCTAGGTCAACGACGTAATCGCCACATGTTTTTTATATTGTGGCTGATCTTTCCAAAGCAACCAAATTAATTAATTTTTTTAAATTAAGAAATGTACAGCTATTTATAACCCAAGATGTATCACAGCAGTGTGGCTTTCCAACCTGTGTTCCTTTCGACCGCACCGCAGTTGCGCCAAAATCAAGTCAAAACATAATATTAATTTCCAAAACAACAAGAGTACAACACAATAGTATTGTATACAAACAATTAAATATATCACAGGCATATACGTTTATGATACCGTGTTCGTAAATTATTACTTTGATAGCGCGCAAGCGTCTTAATAACGGTGTGTTGGAAAAGGGGAGATTTGAAGTAGAAAGCTTAAATTTTGCTGTAAATAAAGGCGTTGTTGCAGGTAGTTCGATAATTATATAATAATAACAACAACAATAAAAACAATAAACAATGCAAGTACAATCAAGATAGATAAACAGTTTCATGCTTCATGTTGCTAATATTTGAAAGGAGAGACGCCAATGGGTACCTTAACAGTAGATCATTGTATGTTGCATGAATGCACATTGATGAACGGCTCAACGTTACGCAATTCTTTTATATTTATATTTAATATGACAGTTTATATTTGCTTTGAGATTTTACTCAAGGCAACATGTTGATCTAATGCGTGTTGCTATTCTCGAAGTGAGGTAGCAGATTTGTATACCCGAGACACAAGCAGAAACCAAAAACTGCATCTCAGCTGCATGACAGCGCAATGTCAGAGATGTATGTACATCATATGATTAATTTTTGGTCTCAGAAATTGCTGTCAGACGATACGTCACGTCACAATGTTAGCTTCTGGTCATGTGTTCCTGTCAACGAAGCTCTGCCTCAGTACGTGTTCAAATTTCAAAATGGATGCTGGCGCATTGAGGAAAAAAATTGGCAGGCTGGTGTTGGTATGGCAATGCCATTGTTTTTTCACGACAATTAAATTTACATTGCGTACACTTGTGCACAGTGTATGTTTAAATAATAACGTTTGTTTATTTTTGAAACTGTGTTATGCTACACAAGTTCACAGTTGAAATAGCATAAACAACAACGACGTTGCTAAGCCCATACATTGTACGACTCTGTCAGCCTCACCCCTCAGCATTTTGAATCGATATTCAAGTTGTACCAGTGGCGTATCTAACACAGTGGCGCCTCTGTCGCTTGCTACACTGGGTAACAACATACGTCTATATATAAGTAAAGCATGCTATTTTTGATAATCATCACAACGTAGATGAATCGAGCTGAGGACGGCACCAGCTCTCACATGTCTACGACAACTACCTGAAGAACCATCCAGGTCGTTGCCGGGGGCCCACACACGTGACAACATTGCACAGAATCAATACCGTGGCGACATCTAGCGGGAGTCAATTTGAAGAAGACTGCCGGAAGCTGTCAAAAAGTAACAAAGGAAAAAAGGATAATTTGCTGTGAAATATTATGTTAAAAGAGAACTAACAACGGAGACGTTCCCCAGTTAGCTGTGGCATTTCTGTTATTTATATATTTTTTAAGAATCTTACTTCATTATTATTTTGTTAAAGTGGAAGGGTCTGGCTGGTGCCCAACCAATCATAGTCAGAGAAGATTGTGTTACGCAACAATTTATATACGAATTCAGGACCACTCAGTGGAGCGCGATTATAATTAACTCGCGTCCTGGACGATTACATTGTTGTAGGGGTGTTTTCACGATGCATAAATTGGATATTTTTCATTGCCGTGTATCTTATTGGCTCAATCCGTCATGTGTTATGCTGTTTAGACTATGCATCTGTATATCATATAAAACAAATTTCCATTGTTGCTTGTTGAGTTGTTCACGATTGCTACCCTCATTCACAAGAGTTGACATTAATCCTGAACCCTACTAGACATGAGCAATCTAGCTACGGACACCTGGCCAAACTGTGACATTAGCCACAAAATTAACAATAATCATAATCAAGCAGACTAGTATTGATGTTTAAGACTTTTCTTTTACAATGTCGCTGGTTTGTGACCACGTAACTAAATCTCTTATGAAATTTGTTTTACAAATATGTCACAACGGATACTTTCCACAGCCAGTTATCCACAAAAATAATCATAAATTACCTTTTAATAAGTTGGTAATAATTAACATAACTGGTAATCATAGTATATTTGACTTTTGTTGATACTGAAGAAAGTTATTTTATAATGTCGCTGGTTTGTAAACATGTACTAACTTGTGAAATTCACCGTTTGAACATTTAGAAAAGATACTTTATTTGAAAAGATACTTCATTTACGTCGTATTTGTACAATTTGTTCCGTTTCATTAGTCCGATAACTGTTGACATTTGGTGTCGTCGGAAGATGCCGTCTGGATCTGGTCCATTTATCCTACTACCAGAAGCCGATCCGAAATAACGTCCACTGTAGCAATTAGCGAAAGGCAGATAGTGTCACTGCTTGTCTGGATTAGTCTCCTAAGGCTTTTACAATTTGACTATGTCCATCTTCCAGTCTTCTTTGAGCCCTTTATTAAAATAATCGATCTTTCTGCTTCCGCTGATGTCTCTGGGTGTTGTTCTGGTCCTACAATAAGCGTTGTGAAGACTATGTTCTGATACCTGGCTTGCTGGCTTTCTTTCATATGTTCTCCTTATGGTTCGATGAGCATTTAATGGTGATTGAAAAAAAATCATATTTGCTGATGTCATCTTGTATAATGTCTGGTCTTCTCCTTCTGTATGCGATATTCAGTACGTTTCTGTCTTCATTGTATACATTCTTGATTTCTGGCACCGTACATAACATTTAAAGATAGTAATTTCGTTTTTGCTGTTGCCTGAAATTCGTCAAAAAGTTTTTAATTTAGAAGGCTATTGTATGTATGTATACACTTATAACACATTACCAACATATCAATGTATACAATATCGATGGGCCATTATAAGATTTCGGTATATCCTCAGGATTTCACATTTAACAATAACTGCCGGAATGCACTGTTTTTTTTCTGTTTTTTTCATATTGGCTGACATTTTCAATTTTAGATTGTCCATCTTTTACCCAAAAAAATTCTAGTTATTCAATAAGCCCCATACACTATAACAATTATATAACTATGCTCAATTCCATATAAACTGCTATCACATAATATGCAATTGTAATACATAACGGTGCAAAAAAAAACAAATATTATATCCACGTTCTATGCGTTTATTATGCCACTGGTCGGATTTGGCGACCAGTGACATAATAAACGCATAGAACGTGTATATAATATTTGGCGACGTGTAATTTTGAAGAAAAAAACATAGTTTATTATACGTATCAAACATACCAAATGCTAAAGTGACCTAACACGCAATTGTCGGTATGTGTGGCCACCTAATTTAAATTATCAGAAGAAATAATTATTAAGTAAGATATCACAATTGATACTTTTATAATAAATCTGTATATGTCGTTCGCAACTTGTATGTAAACAATGTTTTATTGTGTTCATTTCCGTGGCAACGAGAGCAGAGAAAATTTTGGAACATCGAAAGTATACAACAATCTGATAATGACCCAAATGCCAAAAGGTTTACCCAGATTATGTGGCAAACATCCGGGTTTTTGCGGGTTTCCGTCACAATTGGAAATGCTCAGCGAAACCAGGCGAATTCTTCAGGAACTAACAATGACGTCCTCTCACAGAGCCTGGCTAACCGAGGCCAGCGCTTCACCTACCCGTCATTGGGAATGCTGTCTCCTGTTTGGTTCTTAGCATTCGGAATGTCGAGGGTGTAGTCGAACGTTGTGAGCGTTGGACGGCTGTTCGTGTACGTGATGGAAACCTGAATGTCCATGGTGCAGTTAGTCTGTAAATGAAAAATTTCATAGACTACGATAATGAGTTTTAAATAATTGAATATGACAACTGTACCACTGTTGCTGGAGTATAATGTATATTTTGTTCGGCTGTCAAACAGCGCTTACATGACAGTACGGCACACGCTTACATGACAGTACGGCATAAACTTTACTAAATTACTCGTGCCAAATTATGACTGTTTCGTAACAATTTGTCCTGCCTGTTGTGAAGCTAAAATTTGCTGTAATTTTGCTGAGACGTGTAATGTTTGACATAGTGTTGATTTTAGTCAATAACAATATGCTGACCTATAAACTATCAAATAACAACATATATCTCGAGTAGTAAATATACAACATTATCCATTATACGCACAATGAAATGCATATTCTTAATCGGAGCGCGTTCGTTGGATAGTACTTCATCGAAGTTACGATGATCTATGACAAGTATTCCGCCCGGCTTGACCATGCCCCAGAAGTTGGCCAGCGCCACTTTTTGGTTTCGTAGTACACCTTCGAAGTCGGGCATATGGGCGAACGAATTGCCCAAGCAGAAGACGGCGTCAAATCCACATTCGGGCATCCCTTGAACGTCTTTGAGGTCGTCAGAGAGGGACAACCAGTTCGCTTCTTCAATCACTGTAACAACAAGCGTGTATAAAGTAAAGGTAAGTTCTTATTCTAGCGTGATGACCAGTCCTTATGACTGCTGAAAACTATTTACATTTTATTCAATAGCAGATAGATCACTTCAAACGAGAACCATCCCGAAGTACGTGGGAAGGTTCAGCCATGCTACAATTAATGCGCGAAGGTCATTCGTGTAAAAAGAACAATGTTCGAAACGGCAGAAAAGGGATTCGTACCCGCAATCGCTTGATAGAAAGTATGATGCCCTATTCATTACGACACCGCGATCCACAAAATGTAGAAGAAATCATGCATTACATTATCGTTTTTAAAGGATCTGTTTTGTTGAACGGTCCTACTGTGCAATGTTCATTACTACGCTAACGTGTGGGCAGTGTGCATGTATTTCCTCCCAGGTGCCTCTTCCAACATCCATTCGCTTATTTGGACCTTTGAACTATCATATTATATTTGTTTTAAACAAAGTTAGTCATTTTTGGTTATTTACTTACGTACACCTGTTGGAGAACAATGCAACCGGGTGACAGTGGATTTGCGTTCGTGATCAACAACAGGAATTAGTAGTCAGTTTGAACGAGGTGTAGACTAAATTACGTAAATAGCTGTATCGTTTGAAAATATCGCATTTGCATTTAAATATGTGTTATGTAGTATAGACCACAGTCCTGCATTTGGCATTTGAACACAACAGTTGCATTTTTGTATTTGAATCAAACCTGTTTACATTTAAATAAAACATGTTCGCTTTTTATGTTTTTATATTTGCAAAAAAACAATGTTTTACAATGACGTCTGGTTTTATGATTGTATGGTGACTAGTTGTCAAACTACCCGTTGATGCATATAAATGTATGTATCTCGTTTGGCTGCAAGTTGCTAGCTCCAGATGTTTATTTCAGATACATTTGTAGAAGGCACGATTCGCCATCGTCTTAACTCCATTCACGTTTACTGTCAAAGACCTTCAATTCCTTCCTGCCGGAATGATCAATCGATCCCAATTGGTAGGGTTTATGTATTACAATATGCTGTGGGCTTCGGTAAAATACAACCAGTGAAGTTCAATTAGCCTTTTCAAGGCAAATCTGTGTAACATGACATACTAAGTGGTGACAATGTACGGACACCCTCTGAGTGCAAGGCAATCAGAAATAATTAATACCGATGTGTTAATATCGCAAAAAGTATTGTACGGGTTCATAGAAAAAACTCCAACAACTTGTTAAAGAACGTGAGCGTTGTCTTACGGAAATGTAATACGAAGTTGTCAGTGAAATGTTCTTGTATGTTAATTAGTGTTTCTGTTTCATTATACTAATTGAGGGGATCGGTGCAGTATAGTGCTAACCCACACTTTTTAAAAATATGATAGATGCGCCAACATGGTGCTAAGTCACATATCTACAAACCCACAAAGTTAGAAGTTACAACGTGTACTACAGACGGCGCCACAATACTTGCATATTCTTGCCTCTAAGCATAGGCAGTGAAGCCATCAAACTTAAAAACATGAATATCTCAGAGTCAGCATGTTGTGGGTTAGCACTATACTGCTCCGACCCCCTTAAATATGTCACTACACTCTTTCTTGCAATAATGTCCACGTGTCTGCTAACACACTGTAAAGTCGAAGTCTGTGCTATTATATAAATATGTTAGCACACACAAACCTTATCCCATTATAGTCTTCAACGACGAAGGTTTATTTACACAGCTTGGTAAATTAAGGGCATCTGGTTTCAGGTTCCTTTGTTAGACAGATAACGCTTATTCACTCGTTGAAAACACCCACTTGTTTATGCAGTGCAAAGGTTCCGTAATCAGAACAGGCCACTGACAAGTCTCTGGACCTTTGTACGAGTTATTTTTAAAATCGTAAGCTGTACGTAGAAATTGAAAATGTTTAGTTTAAGGAAATAGTCATCAACACTAGTGTCCCTCAAGGTTCAATTTTAGGGCCACTCTTATTTATTATATATATATAAATGGCATAGCACTTTCTAGTGACCTTTTCAAATTCATAACGTATGCTGACGACACCACCCTTACTAGTACACTAAACACATTTAACGATTCAGAAAGCCAAATGCGAAGTGACTCTATTAACAAAGAACTAACACAGATTAGCAATTGGTTGAAAGCCAACAAACTGTCACTAAATGCCAAAAAGACTCAATTCATTTTTGTTCAAATGCCTCATAAGAAAGTAGAATACCATGTATTACAAATAGACGGGGCATACATAAATGATTTCAATAGTTTAGACATCACAATAAATAATCATTTAAACTGGCAGAGTCTTACAAACAAAATAGCAAATACAATATATAAAACAATAGGCATACTAAATAAACTTAAACACTTTTTAACACCTAATACATTATATATTATGTACAATGCTCTTATTCTCCCTCATATTAATTATAGCATACTTTTACGGGGTCATCAAGCACATCGAATTTTCAAATTACAGAAAAAAAGCAATTCGAATAATATCCTTAAGTAAATACAATGCTCATGCAAGTCCTATTTTTAAAAGACTTCAGTTACTAAAGTTGGATGACATTTATAAAATCCAACAATTAAAATTTTACTATAAATTAATTAACAATCTTTTACCCTATTACTTCACTGTTTATCCAAGCACACACATTTATGATATTCATCAGCACTGCACACGTGAAAGAAATAATCTGTATGTGTCCAGATTCAAACATGAAATTGCGAAAAAATGCATTAGACACAAAATAGTAGAGACAGTTAACAATACACCAAGTATTATCATTAATAACATTTACACCCACTGTCTATATGGTTTTACAACATACACAAACAAAGTTTCTATTTTATATTATGAATCCACTTGTCGTATCCATAATTGATTTATTTGTAATTCGTAATACATATTATAATGTATACCTAAGTATCTGTATGTACGTCAATGTGTACGCAAGTACATATAATCAGTCCTTGCATGTTGACATATTGAGTAATTATCAACTATAAAAACAAGTCATATGCTATTCTAAATTGTCATGTAAATGTTATTGTTGTTTATATTTATGGGGTGGCTCCTGTGCTAGCGATATTATATATCTTAATGGGAGTCTCCCGACCTTATCTATTACTTACGTTATTCGTTGTACATGTATCGTATTTATAGGTCAAATAAATTGATTCTGAATTATGAGACTAAGTTCTGTACAGTGCTGTTTCCCCTTTGCATACAGTGTCATCCCAATTTTCCTAATGATAATACCGGCTGTTCACTCAATACATGATAAGGCAACTCTTTTAAACAGGGAATACTGTAAAACACATATATTTATATTGATAATAACACTTTTAAGATATCCAAGTGGTTTATGTAATTATAAATAATGTATCATGTTCTTGATAAGGATACAATATGGACAAATCTAGTCATACGTTACACTCATATAAATGGAACGTGAAATTAATTTTGGCCATATACAGTACACTGCAGCTCCTGGTAGAATGCTCACGTTTAAATTGGTAAGATATTTATATGTAAGTGGTTTCTTATACTCTTTATTTGGTTTATCAAAACGAGTTAATCATTATACAGATTATGACACTACTTCATTTCGAACATTTGTATTTGTGCTTAAATATGTGCTCCACCATAACTAGATATGCTAACTCACATGTGAATCTAAATCCGGCTCCAACCACGAATCATCTCGCTGATCTCCTTTTGGCATGTCTTTGGCAAGCTCATATATCAGTAAAACACATTGTACAGACCTGTTGGGTTTATTTTTTATGAAAAATAGGTTTTGCCTAGCAAGGAAAGATATCAATTTATATAATCAAATGTTATTATAATCGTTGTTGTTTAATGTTTTTAGAAAGTAAACAGTCTTGCATATTTGAAGCTCGGCATCTAATACACACACACACACACACACACACACACACACACACACACACACACACACACACACACACACACACACACACACACACACACACACACACACACACACACACACACACACACACACACACACACACACACACACACACACACACACACACACACACACACACACACACACACACACACACACACACACACACACACACACACACACACACACACACACACACACACACACACACACACACACATACACACACACACACACACACACACACACACACACACACACACACACACACACATATCTATATTAGATAAACCACATTCTTTTAGACGTATTTTGAATTATATATATATATATATATATAATGCGAAATACGTATAAAAGAATGTGGTTTAACAACACCAGAGACCAGGAAATTGAGAGGAGATCAGATGGAAGTGTTCAAAATATTGAATGATTATGAAAATATTGATAGAAATATGTTTTTATCAGTGAAGAAACATATAAGTACTATATGGTATGAAGTTGCATTAGTAAAGGAGCAGTGTAGATTATATATAAGAAAGTTGCTCCACACTCCCGAGTAACCACTTGACCAATTGTTTTTTCCAACGTAATATGACCTAGAATAGCTGTCCCAGCACTGGACATCGGTCAGTCAAAAACTAATTTAAATCACCTGCTCCAGCAGATGTTTATGTACAAAAACTCAATATCAGTGGAGCAGTCGCAGTAACAACCCTTTGGCCACGCTTTCCTCTGCCTAGACACGCGACAAGCTGAGAGAGAGAGAGAGAGAGAGAGAGAGAGAGAGAGAGAGAGAGAGAGAGAGAGAGAGAGAGATAGTGAGTTTGTGTGTGTGTGTGTGTGTGTGTGTGTGTGTGTGTGTGTGTGTGTGTGTGTGTGTGTGTGTGTGTGTGTGGGGGCGTGGTGTGGTGTGGGTGTATATTAACGAGTTCATGTGTATTTGTGTGTTGTGTGTGTTCGTGTCAATCAGTCACTTTTGAATCCAGTGGAGTATGCCATCAACTATGCAACGGACACGTGATCCTCTACATATCACCATGCATGAAAACGTTAGCGATTTGCTTGGGATTGTATCTCTCCTTTGTGTGTGATTTTGATATTACTTTTTAAGTGCCTAGAGACTGTGATTATTGAACTTGTGCATCTGGACCTTCAACCTACAGTATTACAGTATATTGGTGAGTTTTTGATACTGCATTGATACTGCAGTCGTGTGCACTCAGTAAATTTATGTTAACTCCAGTTAATGAAGAGGTAATCGGAGTTGTAAAACTATGGGAAAGTAAAAGATCAACTGATTATGAAGATATAAGTATGAATTTAATACAAAAAGGGTTATTAATTGTATTGCAAAACAATTGCTTGTATTTGTAACGTTTCTCTCATCTTTCAGCACTGGAATATTATCGGGAAAAAAATGAAAATAGCAAACTTGTCCCACTTTTCAAACTTACTAACTATATACCTATTTTATTGCTGCAATAATTTACAGAAAATAATAAATAAAAATGGTATGTATATTGCATATTGTTCACTGTTTTTGCCTATTTAACATACTGTGAAAAAGTATGGGGAAATATATATCCGATCAATATTAATGATATTATGTTCTTACTACAAAAAAGAGTTAACCGCATTATGTATGGTGCCAAGCGTTTTGATTACACGAATGCACTTGTTCAACAATTACATGTCTTAAAACTTCTAGTCATTATAGAACTGAAAACGATATTATATATGTACAGCTTACTACTTATGTTTACCACCAAACATTCAACGTATATTTATTAGGCGGGAAACGTCGTATTTGTTGAGAGCTAATCATCATTTAGAACGACTCCGCATTCATTCCACAGTGAGATCGATGAATCTCTGTGTCTACAGCGTGCGGTTGTGGAATTATCTGTGTAATGACTTAAAAACATTAATAATATAATTACGTTTAAATCTAAATACAAAAACGAAATGTTGCTGTTAACATATTTAATCAATCTATATAATACATTGTAACCTGTGTATCGTGCATCACAATAACTACATTGCAATTAATAATTGTTGTATATGAAATACATGATTGAATAACTCTTTACATGGTTGAATAACTCTTGACGTCTTTAGTTATAAATGACTTAATTTATAAACCGAATGCTTGGAATAATTAGTACCTGTGTAGTATACAGGCATCTATAATAATAATAATAACAATAATAATATATGTTATTTAATATAACGCCAGATCCAATTATAAATTGTTCGTGGCGCTTTAGAACATGTATAACCCATATAGAGATAACAATGATGGCTAAATAAGCATGCATTTTCTAAAAGAAATTCTTATACAATTAATATTGGTAAAATACAAATAAATACAATAATTAAATAACTATACTAAAATAATGATCTTAGCTACATTTCTATATAGAAATAAGACATTGCAAATTCAGTGAACTGAACTGATGTACAGGCAGTTATAACATAAATATATACATAGGTGAATTAATACATAAGATATATAAAACTAATCAATGCAGAGACTAAACTATGCCAGATTGGATAAGAACGAGAGTAAAAAAAGTCTTAGTGCCTTGAAAGTAGAGAGACAATCAGACGTTTAAATGTCATTAGGCAAAGTGTTCCACAAAGTCGCCTCAGCAACCGCAAACGAACATTTATTTTGTAATGATTATTCACTAATTGTACTAGGGATTTTCGTATGTTTATATAAGTTAAATAATGGTTGAACTTATTTCATAGGGTGGCTCTTACGCTGCTAGAGGGCGTGGCATAATGTTTATTTTCAAAATGTATCCTCTGATGTTCAATTATAGTATAGTAATTATTTTGAATAGATTACTTTTAATAGTATGTAACTTGTAAAGCGCTACAGAACCAAGAATTCAACCATAAGCTAAGTATAATCTATAGGCATATTTTAAAAAGTTTTGGTCCTGTCATATTCAACTTAATAAAACCGGCGTTAAAGCCGTTATGATTATCGCTCACTTTCACCGGTCGGCAATATTTAGTTTTTTTAAATGTTGTCCTTTGTAACTATTGCACTGTTAAATTATGAAGTTACAAAACATGCTGCCTGTGGGTTTTGTTGTTGTTGACCTTTTACATTATTATTGCCATTATTACAATAACACAGAATCATGGTGCAGTTGAGTTGTGAACTATAAGTATAAGACATTGCCATTGAGTGATTGGCACTGCAGTCAGTTTCTGCCTATATAAGGCTATGGCTCAGTGGATTTTAATAAATCTAAATATTTCTCCCTCCCTTAATAGGACTGTAAGTCTCAATTTAGTTACCGGAGTTGGCCCCGGTTCAACGTTTTCTAATTAAATAAAGTAGGCTTTATTGTTAAAATTGGGACTCTACTGATCTTGTAAATATAATTTACCTTTTGACTTATGCCTTAGCCTTATCTCTGGGCTTAACATTCTTTATTATTTATTATCTATATGATATAATTATAATTATATGGTTTGGATATATTAATTTCTACTAAATATGGTAATAGTCTAACATTATTCATTCACCTTTATTCTTATTGTTATTGCATTGCTTGTCTTGCTCTGTTGCTGTAAGGGATAATGATTTTGTTTTATGCAAACCATTAACATATAATTATTTTAATGTACTTTTTCCAAACGACACTAGAATCCATCATTCTATTTCAATTTTGTATAGTCTACCATGTCTTCATTTTTTTATAATAGGAAGTTACTGCCAATCCCCTGCTCTACGCCAACATTTAAATTAGTAATAATGTTATTACTAACAGGAGATGTAAGTCTCAATCCTGGGCCAGCTGTTAGACGAAACATTCGGGTGGCCACTACAAACGTTCGATCTGTACGAGATAAGACAGCCTCACTTTGTAATTTATTAATTTCAAAGAAACTAAACATTCTTGCTGTAACTGAGACCTGGCTCAGACCACATGATACACCTGCTTGCATTGCTGACGTTTCCCCTTCTGGTTACACCTTTCACCATCGACCTCGTTTAGTCGGCCGTGGAGGTGGTGTTGGCTTTCTTATATCACTGCAGTTCAAAGTTAAATTACATTATTATCCTGAATACTCCATTTTGAGTTCATGTTTGCTGAAATTTCAGGTTCTTCTTTCTCCGCATACTTTGTTTGTATTTATCGCCTTTCAGGACATCCAGCAAATTTATGTTAAGACTTTCAGGATTTGTTAGAAAATGTGGAAATTCAGAATTTTACTTTTTTATATTTTAAGCAACATTTGGATACACCTTCTACAACTACAACTACGTTTGATGATATTCTGGCATCATTTGATTTGAAACAACATGTTACCTTTTCGACACATATACATGGCCATTGGCTTGACCTCTTGATAACCAGTTCAACTTGTAATAATATCCAAGCACCTACTGTTTTAGATGGGTTATCAGACCACCATACTGTCATTGTTAATGTTAACGTTTCTATAACCCCATTAGAGTCGAAACAAAATATGTCTTACAGAGCCATTCATAGGATTGACATTACAGCTTTAATGGCTGATATCCTTATATAATAATAATAAGATAACTTCTATTGCGCCTAAATCCTTGGAAACCAAGCTCAACCTTATCACAGAAAAAGAAAACATATATCTTACTTATATATGCAGTACTGTCAAATACTCAATGCATTACTTAACAAACATGCACCTATAAAATCCAAATGTGTGTCAGAATGGCCACCGGCTCCATGGATGACTTCCGGAATTATACTATCTAAAAGGCGTCGACGTTATTTAGAGGATCTATGGCGCCATTAGAGAGGTCGCGCTATTCTAAGCAATGCCGCCTCTGTATCAGATAAATTGCCAAAGCTAAATCAGATTATTTGCGGATGATACAAAATGTTATAGAATGATTAAAAGTGTTGGAGATAGACAGCATTTACAAGATGATCTTGACATGTTGATCAAATGGTCTGAAAATTGGCAAATGCTGTTAAATTTTGGGAAATGTAAATGCCTCCACACAGGACATGGGAAAGAAGAGGTAGAATGTACAATGGGAGGTACTGTACTAAGTACTTTTGTAAAAGAAAAGGACTTAGCGTTAACCATTAGTGCTGATATGAAGGTTGCTGAGATGTGCGGGATTGCAGCTTTAAAGGGAAATAAAATCCTTGGATTAATTAGGCGAAATATAGCGTATAAGGAACAAGAACTAATAAAACCGCTGTGCAAAACAATAGTGAGGCCTCATTTAGAAAATTGTATACAAGCGTGGAGGCCCATATAGCAAGAAGGACATAGATATGCTAGAAAGAGTACAGAGGAGAGCGACTACACTAATACCAAAACTGAGGGATCTTAGTTATGAAATTCGCCTAAAAGAATGTGGTTTAACAACACTAGAGACCAGGAGATTGAGAGGAGATCAGATAGAAGTGTGTATAATAATAAATGGTTATGAAAATATTGATAGAAATATTTGTTATCAGTTAAGAAAGATAGAAGGACTAGAGGACATGAAGATACAATATACAGATTATCTGCTAATTGTGTGGGTGCTAGTAGCGTGAATATGTTAAATCGACACATACCTCAAAAGGGCGGGTTACACATATATAAAAGGGTTGGACTCTCGATATGCCAAAGGGATTGCTTGTCGACCTGCCACCTAGAGTTAATTCTCTGGGTGGCAATCTTGTTAAATCTTGTTAAATCTAGACCCCTCTGCCCTTTTTGATACGATTGATACAACATTCTCATTGAACGCTTATTGAAGTGGTATGGCATATTTGGCACAGCACTAAGCTGGTTTTCTTCATATCTTACTAATAGGTACCAAACTTCAAAGATTAGGGCCTTCTTTTCAGCATATTTATTTGGTGTTCCTCTGGGTTCTGTTCTTGGGCCTTTGTTTTTACTCTTTACACCACGCCACTAAGCTCTGTTATACAAAGACCATCATCTTTATGCTGATGATACCCAGATCTACATTACGTTGGCTACCCGGGATACAGATCGCTCCCTTAACCAACTTAGTGATTGTCTTTAAGATATCTTCCACTAGATGACTGACAAGTTGAAATTAAATGCAAATAAAACTGAATTGATCGATATTGGTACTCCGATGTAGCGTAGTAAACTGGATGTTTTTTCCTATGCGTATTTTGAAGCAGTATATCACGCCAGCAACCTAGGTGCGGAATCTAGGAGTGATCTTTGCTAGTAACTTAAATTTCCGACAACACATATCTCAAACATGTGCTGCTGTTTTTATTATATTCGTGATCTTCGCCGTATTCGCCGGTATATGTAATTTTATGTTGCTAAAACTATTGTAACAGCGCTTATTAGCAGCAGACTTGACTATTGCAATTTCCTACTTTATAATATCGCTAGCAAGGATGTCACACAACTTCAGCGTGTCCAACATTTTCTAGCAATAGTAGTTACAAGATCTGCTCGTTTCACTCGCTCTGTATCACTTTTGAAGTCTTTGCATTGGCTTCCTGTACGATATAGTATAATATTTAAGATATGTACCATTACATACCAGGCACTGTCCAATAAGCAACAGTCTTAATTGGTTTCCAAGGATTTAGGCGCAACATAAGTTATCTTATTATTATTATTAGCCTTAGTAAGAGTATCCCGTCCCTTATATGACATAATCTTTTATTTTCCTATCATACATTATATACTTACCTCTTTGATTTTTTAATCATTGCCATATACTGTATGTTATTTTGTTTTCTATAGCGATTATTTTGTTGTTTTATGTATTTGTGATAACAAAATTCCTGCTCCTGTTCCTGTTCCATTGAGAGGGTGCATAACATGTATTGATTATAGTGTGTGAAAAGGGAAAAACGTACAGGTGTAGGAAACCTAACACTTTTACCTTAATGTGATTATCAGGGGTAAACTTACATAAAAGTCACTGACTTCATGCTTGCTCCTTTCAAACAGTGTGTGCATATGTGTATATGATATTTTGTAGATTACTTATAATTATATTGCATCAAATAAAAAAATGTGTATATGGTTATGTATGTGTATATATCACGGTTGTCTTTTTCTTGTATAATGTTGCCAATGTTTGAATAAACAAATCATTATTTTATTAATTTAAGTAAGTAATCTTTGATGTGGCACTTTGATGAAACCCTTCTGATTACCTAAGTAGGCAATATTTATTGGTGATTGCTCGTTTTGTCCACTTAGTGATGTCGTCCAGAATCAAAACATAGTTGTTAAGTAACCTCCCTTTTATAAAACCACGTTGAGATTTTTGCATATTAATCCACGCTTAACAAGGAAATCTACCGTGTGTTCTTTAATTAACCATTCTAAATAATTCGCTACCTGATGTCAGCTCCTATAATAATAATAATAATGATAATAATAATAATGTCATGGTACTTGCAAACACCAATCAATTAATTAGCTATAGTACCACTGGCTGCGATTACTCAAAACAACACAATAAAACATTTCTACTGGGCTAAATTCCTCAAGAACCCAAGCTGAAATGTCGAAACAACAGGATTAGACAGTGCCTAATTGGTTCGAAAGCTCAATTCGTAAAAGGGTATATCGGTTCGCGAACGAATTAAGGGGGATAAGCGAGGTCACCAGGTACGTTTTAGGTTTTATGCCTCGTTGAGGAAGCTCGGTGGTGCGCATAGATGAACCCTTAAAACGATTACATTGCATTGCCACCCAAACCAGCCAGTTACAGATAGTTTAGTATAAGGCATTGTCATGCTTGAAATCACCCAGTGTCCCGTATCCAGATACCTACATATATCGAAGCGATGGCGTAAACATTTTATTTAAACATATAGTTTAACTAGCGGATTTTATGTCGAACATACAATGGGCTATATTCTAATCAATTCATTTTGAAGCCAGCGTGTTTAACGATGTCTGCAAAAGATGATGATATTTACCCCATTTATCAAACGCCTCCTCTTTCCGCCGGAGCCAGCGTTCTCTCAATGCGTATTTGAGCATCTGGTCACTGCCATCCGTACTGGTGACATTGAAGCCTTCTTCAAGCAGAATGATGGAGTCAATCCTGCAACCGGTTACAGTAGGACAGCACCAAGACTGATATAACAAGACAAGTGGAGGCGATAACAGGACAGCCGTGTGTTAGAAAATTGTTCGGAACATTATGCGTGTGTTTACGAGTGTCCGAATTTATGTTAAAGCGATTCTTTGAGAATTTTTATATCTTTGTAATGTACGCAATTATTAAATAACCCTGTTGATATGAATATTTCATGTAATTATATGCCTTTATTTCAGTACAATTAGGTTTTATTAATCACTAATGACCCTAACAATATATCGAACAAAATAACTTTGGCTCCCACCATCACGATCCGTATAAGGCATGATCATGAATATCCGGCAGACTTCGATTAGCTACGCCGAGTTAATAGATGCAAGAACAACGTCATCAACAAGTGTGTATTTGGATTAGCCACCGCCATGCTAATGTGTCGTGACCGATAAAATTATCAAAACGAAACGTGGACCAGCTGCTGTTTATGTCACAGATTCAGCAGAAAAAGAAGAAAATATATGGAATGAACGAAGAATTAACATAGCGACAGCTCATGAGAGACAGATTGATTTAAAAGAAAAAAAGAAAGAAAAAAAAAATGGCCATTGTATGATGGAAATAAGTTATAAAATTACAAAATTTTAAAAGTAACGCATATTTTAAAACACCGTTCAATCACTATTGGTGTATTTAACTCAAGAAGATCCCTTAAAATGTTGAATGTTGTGGAACATTTATATTTTATTAATTTTCAAAATTAGTGTAAAAGCAACTTTTTTGACACCTATTTATACACTACTCCCAATATTGTTCACTTAACACAAACTTGTTTCAACAAATGGTGAAGAATATACTGTAGAATCCAAAGATGATCAGCATAAGAAAGCATCAATTGTATTATGTACTCCTACTTTGCAACATAATGACGGGATGATGTGCATTTCGATGCACAAATTGATCGATTACACAAATCCATTTGAAACATGTAATGATGTACATATTCCCAGCAGAAGCCACACAGAACTAACGTGGCAGAACAAAGTCAGACATCTTCTTCACTACTGTGTCAGTTAACATATTGTCCTATTAATAATACTGCTATGCATTTTGATGCATAGCTATCAGATGCACACGTCCATTTGAAACTCGAATTTGCTATATTCCAATCAATTCATTTTGAAGCCAGCGTGTTTAACGAAGTGAGGTGCAACTTCCCAGAAGATGTCGCACACAACATAATGGGGCAGAACAAAGTCAGGCACCATCTTATGTCAGGTGACCCATTGTCCAATTAATGGTACTGTTCAGTAGAGCTCTTCAATTTCCTCTTTCCATCATCTCAGCTAATTCCAATGTTCCTGCAAATAAACAAAGTTGAATTTAGGAAAGTGAGTCTAGATATGAGTTAACTAATTCAACACTGTGCACATTAACTCAGTTTATATATTAGATTGTGGGACTTATCACCAAGTGTATAGCTGGCTAAATGAAAAAAATACAAGAGAACCTTGTTATGTTGATTCAGTCAGACTAAAATCCCAATCCATCACTTTGGCCAATTTTTTATTTGCTTCTACATAATTACCTGTATGTATTGGTCATATACACTGCATTCCAGATAACTCGAACTCACATAAATGAATTTTTACTAAGTTAAGTCAATCGTTTCTTCGGTCCTAGGCAAAGGGAACTTCTGATAACTTTCTAGTTATCAGAAATTCGACTTACCAGTATAGTCATGGGTCCCTGGAGGTTCGACCTTATCCAGAATGCACTGTACGTTTTCAGTAACGGTAAAGTAACATGTCAAAGGTAAATGTTTAATTTGTTTTAGCGAGTGCTATTATTATCAAATGTGCTATTCACATGAAGCAGTACAACTTGATCTGATATACTATTAGATTAAAAATATATACATGGATAAAAACTTATGTATACTAGAGTGCAGATCTGCTAGTGTCCAAAATTCGTGCATCGCAAAATTCCTTGGCAACACGGTATTGTGTATTTTTTAACAGACCTAAAACGTTTACATTGAATGATGACATGCCAGGCAAGTTTACTAACAATCTTAGCTGAAGCATTAACAACAGTCTGTGAACGTACGAATCTCACATTTTCATGTTTCGGTTAAAATAAGTGGAGAAACGGGGACCTTCTAAAAACGGCTGACTGGAATTTGGAAAGGCAACAGCTAAGACCCATAGGCGTCAGACACACTGACCCAAATCCCAGATTTAGGCAAACAAATAACATCCTCGACCAGGTTAATCCTCTTGCTATGGTTGCATATACTGATATTTTAGTGTGCATTTTCGTTCACTGCATGTCAACTACTGGACAATGCAGTTTTACTAACTAGAAAGGCGAGACCATTACCTAGTTACTGTAGTAGAGACTCAGCTAACTCAGTGACAGTCCCAGCGGCAGCTGACACCGACTGCAGCCCTCCACATCGGCGGACGTTATCATTCTACTTAATCGAAACGTTACTCGGCTGACGGTATTGGGAAGCGGAATAAATAAACAATGCATATGCTTTCTACACTTATAAAAATAGCTGACAATATACATATATCGATAACTTTCTTATTTCCCATGCCATTGCTTGAATCAACTCACCTCGGATTGTTGGCTATGTGTGTGACGTCAACGGTTTTTTTGTGTGAGGTTCATTGCGCGTGCATGACTATACATTATACTCGGGTTGATCATCCACGTGACATGAAGCTCAAAATGATTCGCGTAAACACAATTATTTATCGGCTTCTTGCGCATAACACCCAAATTTTGCATAAACGTGCAAGACATAAGTAGCAGAGAATGTACTTATGGGAAATAATCTCGTTTTGATGCAGTATAGCTCGGATGTATATTAGCTTACAAAGAATCACTTTAGCCGTTCTTCTGTCCGTTATGGACGTTTTGCGCAACTTGCAACCTTCGTAGAAAGCACGCGGAACGTTGTGAAAGAATTAAATAAAATGCACCCGTCATAATTCGAACTACATGTCCAATGCTGATGTCCTTATTTTGCAATATACATATTTAATTTAACACATAACAGCAGGGTGTGATGATAATGATGGTGATGATGTGATGCTGCTGCTGATGGTGCTGCTGCTGCAGCTGCTGCGCTGCTGCTGCTGCTGCTGCTCTAGGACAACGATAATGCTGCTGCTAATAATGATGGCACACAAACAATAAGAAGATTTGATATGTGGAATAGGTAATTCGCGGTTTACCACCAGCCTAACCCTACCCTAACCCTAACCCTAACCCTATCCCTATCCCTATCCCTAACCCTAACCCTGACCCTAACCCTTTCTCTGTACCTAACCGTGAGTAAATCATGCAAAGTGTAGCCGCTGTATGTACTGCTCAATCATGTAATAAGAATGTCGAAGAACATAATAAGTCCTGTCTTAGAGATAACTTATTATTGATTTGCAATAAACGATGTAGTCCCTTTGCAACTTACCCGTCGCCGCAGGCTACGTCGAGAAGATTCTGACAGGAGTGTTCTCGCAGTGTCGCCAGCAACCACTTTTTAAACTCCGGTGTTCTCGCTCCAACGTAAAGCTTCCATACGCGGGCAGCCTCCCCGTCCGCATATTGGTCCCGTAGCCACTTGGCCGGCATTTCCTCCGAACTCGTCCGATTAACCGTGTCAGTCATCGTCTCGTTGTGTAGTGAGATGTGAGAAATGCGACGCGAGGGTTTTTATACTGGTCGGCGGAGCAGCGGTGGGGTCGAGAATAGCATAGAGCGATTTTCACTTTACAGCGCGGGGTGTAGGGTATGTTGATCGGATATAAGGAGACTAGCTTACACCCATCCGTGGAACAACAAGCCACTGGCTTACAATAGCCCGCTCTGTTGAATTGATTACCACTCAATTGTCTCAAATAGGAAAAGTCCCTAGAGAAAAGTAAACAGATGGAAAAACTTTGAAGTAAATAATTGTGAATAATTACCGATGTGTTTTCTGAAAAACAACGCCAATTAGTAACATTGGTAGGTTAGATCGGTAGGGCGGATAGAACCATGGGTTGGGGTAGGTTAGAATGGTAGGGCTGACAGAACCATGGATTGGGGAAGGTTAGGTGGGTAGGGTGGCTAGAACCATAGGTTGGCGTAGGTTGGGTTTGGTAGGGCGGTTGAACTATGGGTTGGAGTAAGTTGGGTTAGGAAGGCGGGTAGACAATGAGTTGGTATAGTGCTAGTTGGCAGGGCGGGTAGAACCATGAGTTGGGTAGGTTCGGTTGGTAGGGCGGGTAGAACCATCGGTTGGGGTAAGTTGGTTTGGTAGGGCGGTACATCCATGTGTTAGGGTAAGTTGGCTTGGTAGGGCGGTAGAACAATTGGTCGGGGTAGGTTTGTTTGGTAGGGCGGGTAGAACCATGGGTTGGCGTAGGTTGGTTTGGTAGGGCGGGTAGAATCATTGGGGGTGGGGTAAGTTGGATTTGGTAGTCGGTAGAACCTCGGGTTGGGGGTAGGGCTGTTTGGTAGGACGAATATACCCATGGGATAGGTTGGATTTGGTAGGGCGGTAGAACCTTGAGTTGGGGTAAGTTGGTTTGGTAGGGCGGTAAAACCACGGGTTGATGTTGGGTTGGTTGGTAGGGCGGGTAGAACCATAAGTTGGGGTAGGTAGGTTGGTAAGGCTGGTTTAACAATGAGTTGGGGTAAGTTGGTTTGGTAGGGCGGGTATATCAATTGGAAGGGGTAGGTTGGTTTTGGTAGGCGGTAAAACCTCGGGTTGGGGTAGGTATGGTTGGTAGGGTGAGTATAACCATGGGATGGGGTAGGTTGAGTTTGGGAGTGTGGTAGAACCACGGATTTATGTTGTCTGGTAAGGCGGGTAGAACGGTTTGTTTGGATTGGTATGTTGGGTAGAACCATGGGTTGGAGTATATTGGGTTGGCATATCGGGTAGAACCATGGGTTGAGGTGAGGTAGGTTTAGTTCGTAGGGCGGGTAGAATTATGGGTTGGGGTACGTTGTGTTGGTACGTGGGGTAGGTTGGGCGGGTAGAACCATTGGTTTGGGGTAGGTTGGTTGGTATGGCGGGTAGAACCATGGGTTGGGGTAAGTTTCGTTCGTAGAGCGGGTAGAAGCATTGGTTGGGGTAGGTTGGTTGGTATGGCGGGTAGAACCATGTATTGATGTAAGGTTAGTTCGTAGGGCGAGTAGAACCATTGTTTGGGGTAGGTTGGTTAGTATGGCGGGTAGAATAATTGGTTAGGGTAGGTTGGTTGGTATGGTGGGTAAAACAATGGGTTGGGGTAGGTTTGGTATAAAGGCACAACTCTCAGAATAAGATCAGGAATTTCAAATTGAGGACCATTTTAATATAACTTGACTGTATGATTTTATTTCTGATGAGTGTTGACACGTGAATATCATTATGATTCTACTATGATGGCCAGGAGCCAAGGAAGGTGACAGAGTGCGCCGGATACGGCAGCGCGATTCAGACCAGAGATGTCTGAACATGTTTTTCGCCAGTGTCCCTACGACCAGTGCAATCGGAGTCGTGTCAAGGCGGTGTGTGTGTGTGTGTGTGTGTGTGTGTGTGTGTGTGTGTGTGTGTGTGTGTGTGTGTGTGTGTGTGTGTGTGTGTGTGTGTGTGTCCATCTACTTTTCCCATTAATATCATCATTGACCGTACCCGGAGCATTAGCGAGCGTTTTCTTTTCTATCAACTATGTCCCCATTTAGAGTTCTAAGAAGGGAATCCCACTAGACAATTAAATAAGATACGGGTCCAAGAGTCGGACGACCCTTGTTCATGTTTCGAATAGAAATGAACTATGTGCCAGTGATTAGTAAACACTCGTTGAGAAGGTTCACGTGTCAGTGACGTGCTTGGAAATCCCACGTGGATTATCTTGCAATGGACATCTTCCTCCCTATCTCCTTCCTCTTCTCTCCATCTCTCCTCCCTCCCCCTCCTCCCTCTCTCATTACCCATCCCTCCCTTCCTCCCTATCTCCTTCCTCCTCCCTGACTTCCTCATTCTATCCTTCCTCCTCCCTCCCTTCCCCTCTCTCCTTCCTCCTCCCTCCTTTCCTACCTTTCTCCTTCCACCTAACTCCCTTCTTCCCTCTCTCCTTCCTCGTATCTCACTCTCTCCTTCCTCCTCCATCCCGTCCTCCGTCTCTCCTTCCTCCTCTCTTCCTTCATCCCTCTCTCCTTCCTCCTCCCTCTCTTCTTCCCTTCCTACCTACCTTCTTCCGCCTCACTCACTTCCTCCCGCTCTCCTTCCTCCTCCCTCCTCCTCTCTCTTCTTCCCCATCCCTCCCTTCCTCCATCTCATCTACCTCCTCCCTCCCTTCCGCCCTTTCTCCTTCCTCCTCCCTCCTTTCCCTCCACTCTCCTTCCTCCTCCCTCCCTCTCTCCTTCCTCCTCCCTCCTCCCTCCCTCCATCTCTCCTTCCCCATCCCTCCATTCCCCCTCTCATCTACCTCCTCCTTCCCTTCCGTCCTCTCGCCTCCCTCCTCCCTCCTTTCCTTCCACTCTCCTTCCTCCTCCCTCCCTCTCTCCTTCCTCCTTCCCCTCTCTCTCTCCTTCCTCCTCCCACCATTACTCCCTCTCTCCTTCCTCCCCTCCCTTCCTCCTCTCTCCCTTTCTCCCACTCTCCTTCCTCCTCCCTCTCTCTTTCCTCCTCCACCTGCCCTCCGTCTCTCCTTTCCCCTCCCTTCCTCCCTCTCCCCTTTCCCCTCCCTTCCTCCCTCTCCCCTCCCTCTCTCCTCCCTCCCTCATTTCCTCCCTTTCCCCCTCTCTTCCCTCCCCTCCCCTCCCTCCCTCTTTCATTTCCTCCCTCCATCTCTTCCTTCCTCCGATCCTCTTTCCATTCATTCCTCTCTCCTTCCTCCTCCATCCCTTCTTCTCTCCCTAATTCCTCTTCCCTCCCTTCATATCTCCTTCCTCGTCCCTCCCTACCTCTCTCCTTCCTACTCAATCCCTTCCTCCCTCTATCCTTCCTCCCCCTCCCCCTCCCCTCTCTCATTCCGCATCCCTCTCTCCTTCCTCCTCCCTCAATTCCGCCCTCTCTCCTTCCTCCTCCCTCCCTTCCTTTCTTCTTCCTCCTCCCTCCTCCCTCCCTCCCCCTCTCTCCTTGCGCCTCCCTCCTTTCCTCCCTCTCTCTCCTTCCTCCTGACTCCCTTCTTCCCTCTCTCCTTCCTCGTAACTCCCTCTCTCCTTCCTCCTCCATCCCGTACTCCCTCTCTCCTTCCTCCTCTCTCCCTTCATCCCTCTCTCCTTCCTCCTCCCTCTCTTCTTCACTTTCTACCTGTCTCCTTCCGCCTCACTCACTTCCTCCCTCTCTCCTTCCTCCTCGCTCCCTCTCTCTCTCCTTCCTCCTCCCTCCCCTCTCTCTCTCTTCTTCCCTATCCCTCCCTTCCTCCATCTTATCTACCTCCTCCCTCCCTTCCGCCCTCTCTCCTTCCTCCTCCCTCCTTTCCCTCCACTCTCCTTCCTCCTCCCTCCCTCTCTCCTCGCTCCTCCCTTCCTCCATCTCTCCTTCCCCATCCCTCCATTCCCCCTGTCACCTACCTCCTCCTTCCCTTCCGCCCTGTCTCCTCCCTCCTTTCCCTCCTCTCTCCTTCCTCCTCCCTCCTTTCTTCCCTCTCTCCTTTCTTCTACATTCATTCATCCGTCTCTCCTTCCTCCTCCCTCCCTTCTTCTTTCTCTCCTTCCTCCCCTCCCTTCCTCCCTCTCTCCTTCCTTCACCCTCCCTTTCTCCCACTCTCCTTCCTCCTCCCCTCTCTTTCCTCCTCCGCCTGTCCTCCCTCTCTCCTTCCCCCTCCCTTCCTCCCTCTCCCCTCCCTCCCTCTCTTCCTCCCCTTCCCCCTCTCTTCCCTCCCCCTCCCTCCCTCTTTCATTTCCTCCCTCCATCTCTTCCTTCCTCCGATCCTCTTTCCATTCCTTCCTCTCTCCTTCCTCCTCCATCCCTTCCTCTCTCCCTAATTCCCCTTCCCTCCCTTCATATCTCCTTCCTCTTCCCTCCCACCATTACTTCCTCTCTCCTTTCTCCTCCCTCCTTTCTTCCCTCTCTCCTTTCTTCTACATTCATTCATTCGTTTCTCCTTCCTCCTCCCTCCCTTCCTCCCCTCCCTTCCTCCCTCTTTCCTTCCTTCACCCCCCTTTTTCCCACTCTCCTTCCTCCTCCCTCTCTCCTTCCTCCTCCGCCTGTCCTCCCTCTCCTCGTCCTCTTCCCTCCTTTCCTATCACTCACCTCCCTCCCTCCCCCACTTCTTCCCCGTCCCTCCCTCTCCTCCCTCCCCTCCATCTCTTCTCCCCGTCTTTCATTACTTCGCTCCATCTCCCCCTGCCTCCGTTCCCAGAGAGGTTTATTCATTAAGTTAGACGTATATTAGCAGCATATCTGTGTGTATTAAGAGTTGTCAACACTGTTGAATACTAGTGGAATTAAATGTGCACCGTGCCTATATATTGGCGGATGTACTGTACAATGTATAATATAATGTTATCATAATAAGACACGTCAGACTCCCGAAAAGTAATCTTCAGGGCACAGTGGAGGGCAGCCCCCGCCGCCGAAGTGCTTACTACCATATCTCGAGAATTGCTCGTGCACGAGAGGCAATGACGATCAGTGTCTACAAATGTCTTGTCCATGCACTTGTGACATCCATAATTGAGAGTGGGAATGCGATGTTGTTTGGCAGCCGCTGAGAGAATTCCAGATAGCTACAACGCCGCTGCAGCCCGGTGTGCAGATCAACCAGTTTTTATCGCAGGAGATTTTAACCAGCGTGATCTTGCTTCTCATCTTCCAACCCTGCAGCAGGATATATGTTGTGCCCCACTCGTCTCAATCGTACTATTGACTTGTGCTTTGGAAATATAGAGAACGCTTACAAGTCTGTGTGTGGGCCACCACTTGGCCGCTCTGATCATAACGTTATGCATTTGCTGCCGAAGTACAGACAAAAGTTGAAGACAAAAAAACCTAGAACTCGTGTTTCTCAACTCTGGACACCTGAAAGCATGGGGAATTACGTGGTTGTTTTGAAGCAACAGAGTGGGATGTTTTATTATGGACAGCTGCCCTGACCCCTCTTAACATGCGGACACTGTGTCGTCATATGTCAAATTATGTGAAGAATCAGTCATCAAAACAAGGAGAGTGCGCGTGTACCCGAACAACAAGCCCTGGATAACGATGGCCTTAAAGTGCACCTGAATCAAAAGAAACTTGCCTTTCTGCAGGGACAGAAAGATGAATATCGTGAGAAAGAAAAGTAATTTAGAAGGCTTGCTAGGATTGCCATATTTGAATTCAAGAACAAAGTTGAGGGAAAATTTCGGACTTGTAATGCTAGGGAGGCATGGAATGGACTCAAAACTATGATGGGTAAGCAACAAATCAAGCAGCCTGTGTACCATACTGGTGATCCTTTTACTGCAGCAAATGAACTTAACCGTTTTTATGCTCGGTTTGATGTTAATGATTTTCGTGGTCAATGTACATCTCTGTGCCAGACTATTGTACCAGAATATATTGAACTCTCTGAGGATGAGGTAGTGAAAACTTTTTCCAGATTGAACGCACACAAAGCTTCACGCCTTGATGGAGTGAAAAACAAAGTCTTAAAGACGTCTGCGGCTCAGCTGGAGGAGGATTTTCACTAACAAATTCCAGGATCTGCTAGACTCTCACACTGTACCCCTGGCATGGAAAACCTCTATGATTATTTCTGTACTAAAGAAACCTAGTGCCAGCCAGTTAATTGACTTTCATCCAGTAGCACTTACCTCCATCTTAGCTAAATGCATGGAGAAGATTGTACTTTATCCTCTCCAGTTTGTTTATAAAGCCTGTAGGGGTGTTAAAGATGCTTTTCTCTTGTTGTTTAAACTGATTTTGCAGCATCTTGAAGATTCCAAAGCCAACATCAGAGTGATGTTCATAGATTGTTCGATTGCGTTTAATACCATCGAAACTTATGTTCTTCTGAAGCGCTTGTTTGATCTTGATGTAAGCCCAAATATTGTTCTTTGGGTGAATAATTTTTTTAAAGACCGTCCACAGCGTGTTAGTTTTCAGGGTTGTATATCGGATGAGAGTATTGTAAATTCCGGCGCACCCCAGGGCTGTGTCCTCTCGCTGATACTTTTTTCAATATACACAGATCACATGAGGTGTCAGACCTCCTCTAACTGGCTACTGAATATTCGTACTTGGCCTCCTCAAAAAGAAGATTATCTGGCTGAATACTTCTTACAAATCTCTGTTTTGGAGAAATTGTGCGCTGACAGCTTTCTTGACGTTAATGCTGGCAAAACGAAAGAACTTGTGACCGACAACAGGAAAGTCTGTGACGTTTTTGCTCCTGCCAAGATTAGTAATGAACCTGTTGAAGTTGTGTCCAGTTTTAAATATCTTGGCACTTTTATGACAACAAGCTGTCTTTCACTGATAACACTGATCACATAAAAAAAAAAAAGTCAAACCAGCGCCTTTATTTTCTGAGGAAATTGAGATCTTTTGATGTGAGCCAAGACATCTTGGAAATTGTGTATAGGGGTTTAATAGAGAGTGTTCTGATCTTTAATGGTGTTGTATGGTTTGGTAATCTGAACATGAAAGACAAAGGTAGGCTGTCTCGCATTGTCAAAGTCGCAGGAAAAATGATTGGCTCAGGGCAGTACTCGTTGGAAGACTTGTACAATGGCGCTGTCAGAAGGAAAGCTACTACTATTGTTTGCGACCCCACCCATCGTTGTTTTGGTCAGTTCCAGCAGCTTCCGCCAGGCCGACGATATATGATGCCCCTTGCTCGGAAGAATCTCTTTAACACATCTGTTATACTAACTGCAGTGTCCATTCTCAACTGAAAGTGAATGTATTCTGTAGCAGTATTTTGATTGCATTTAGGTTTTATTATGTAATTATATTGTGTTGTTTGTGCCTTAGTGTCCTGCAGTGTATATGTCGTGGCTCCACAGTTTTTTAAAACTGGTAATGCCGACGCCAGATGTCTAGTCATGGTAACGCCATTCCTCTTTTATTTGGATTATTGTTATTATAAAAGAGTGCATGTGTGTAAACGAATCTTAGCTATTTTAGGCATGATTATGACTTCGTAATAATCTTTTGCAATATATATATATGTGTTTAATTGAATAATTATAATCCGTGATAGTATGCTTACCATTTATAATGTTGAACATTTTATAATGTATTTACTCTGAACCCATGTATTAGCCTGGTTGTTTATAATACTATTTGTATGATAGACATTCTCCTGCAGTGGTTTATTTGTTTACCTGTTTACTTATTTACTTTTCTATTGTGGTTTATTTATCTATGTGTATATGATCTATCACTATTTCCTATTGTGCATGTGATACGAATATTATGTGATAACCTCGCTCTTAGTACTTATCTTAACCTTGCATACATACATCTGTAAGATTTTATATGAACAAGCCTAAAGGAAATTTTCTGTAACCCAATAGACAATGAAGTTATTGTATTGTACTTTATACCTGACCGTCTGCTGCACCGTCTAGGGAAAGTTCAACGGTCAGTCGCTCGTGTTGTGATGCAGCTTCGACGGCGATCTATCACTGCTGTCCTATATCAGCTACACTGGCTCCCAGTGAGAAAGTGCATCAAGTTACTCATTGTTGTACAAGCGACACTGTATGAAGGCACGCCAGTGTGTCTCGCGTCACTGCTACATCGTCACTCCCCACGCAGGACCCTACGCGCTGTTGGTCATCTGCGTCTGGACATTCCACGCGTGAACCTAGAACGTTATCACTAAATGCCAAAAAGACTAAATTCATGATTTTTCATATGCCTCAAAAGAAAATAGAATACCCTATGTTACAAATAGATGGGGCATACATTGAATGTGTAAATGATTTCAATTTTTAGGCATCACAATAAATAGCTATTTAAACTGGCAGAGTCATACAAACAAAATAGCAAATAAAATCTCTAAAACAAACGGCATACTAAATAAACTTAATCATTTTTGAACACCTAATACATTATATATATATGTTGTACAATGCTCTTATTCTCCCACATATTAATTATGGCTTACTGGCTTATGGATGACATTTATAAAATGCAACAATTAAAATTGTACTATAAATTAATTTACAATATTTTACCCTACTAATATATTGTAATTATATATGTGAAAACACATTGAGATCTGTCTAGATAAATACAATTTAGAAACATCGTTATGTATAATGACCATATTTTCATTTTGGTGACGAATAAATAATTACTACAAAAATATTTACAAACAGTGCATTATAGTATAAAATGATTTTGTTTATATTACTTCGTGAAAACATAAACAAAAAAGTTTAAAGAAAATCAAAAGTTCGCGTGCTGTCAGGATTGAACCGGCGTCGCCTGATTGTAAAATAAACGACAAATATCCAACTCGCTTACTCACTGACCTAGCGGGACCTACGCGAATTATTTTGCTGATTTAAGTTGTTATGATAAATTGTACGACTCCTTCATCTATCGATATTCTACTGATATTATGATATTATACACGTTATTTTATATAGCTGGATACAATCTATGTTTGCTATGTATGTTTATTTGTGTAGATTATCTCCCGTTGGTTGCATTCGATATAATTATTCTGAAAACGAGCCCAAGCTCGGCGAAACCTAGACTAGTCGACTTGTAGGCCCATTCGCATTCATTGTTTTGAATAAAATTGGATTTATGTGGACCTTAAGATAACTGCTTGTTCCTCTGTGATGACTAGTGTTTGTATTACGTCGGAATATTGCACAATAACTCATTCTGACGCTCGTTTCGACCCAAAAGCTATCCTTGTAAACATGCTCTGAATGCATGGAAAGCGTCGGCCTGATGCGAGTGTGTGTCATAATTGACGTCACGATACCACGTGATCGCCTAGCTCATTAAAATTTTATTTTCCGCGGGAATCGCTTCACAGACGGGCTTAAAATCGAATTCATGCTACAAATGTATTTTTCTGTATTTGTTTAATGTTGTCAAATGTTACACACAATGTTAAACTTTGTGTACACATGGAAAAAGGATTTTAGCTAATGCCTTATTTTTATTTCCTTTAAAGATTTAGTTAGTGCAGGTTCAAACTTTTTTAGCAGTTTGGTAGAGAGAACATCACACCCACAGCAAAATTTTTGGGTAGATTAATTATTGTTCTTTTTATGGTATCTTGTTCAACGTTTTTAAATGTAACATTACAGTTTACCATTTTATTTAGATAATATGAATGATCATGAATGCCTTTTGCCAGATTATTACTATTACTATTATTTGCAATTTAATTCTAATTTGTCTGGCACAATAGAAACGGATCCTCTAAAATATTTTGAATATGATTTATTAATTTTATGTTTAGACAGGATTTCATTTATAGTTTTCCAAGTGTTTTATATCATATTTAAATTGATTAAAATGTTTGTCAAAATATGATTGCTTTGCTTTGCGAAAACTTCTTTTCAAAATACTATTGTATGTTTTTAGATTAAACAATAATAAACCTTATTCAGAAGATTCAGAGTTTGTGATTTTTAATTGTTTGTAAAGAATGTGTCTGTATCTTATTGAGGTTAGCATGTCTTGAGTTATCCATGTAGATTTTGTATGTTTATTTTTATTAAATCTCACTAATTTGCTAGACATATATTTATTTATATTTATTTAATTGATGATCATGTTATAATTATGGTGTGGATCGGCATTTGAACTTGTATCTAATTTGTAATGTATTTCAGAAGAGATTATATCATTTTTGACTGTTAACATGGCCTCTTTATTTTGTACATTAACACGTATAAATTGTGTAGGATGTTCCTCTTTTAGAGTGTTTAATGTTTTTTTATTAATACTCCTGCTGTACTTTGCAAAATGTGCTTTGATAAATTACCAAAAAATTCAATAAGTGTACTAGTACATGTTGTGAACCGTAATTTGGGGGAAGAGATTAAATGAAGTTAACATGTCAAAGAAAATGCTACAGTTTTGTTTATTTTTAGCATATTTCTATTGTAGTCCCCTGCAAGAATAAGGTTGTTGTTTTGATGACGTTGCATAGATGATATGACCATTGTAAATTCATTCATAAATTCGTTATAGCTTTCAGTTAAAAGCCTTGGAGGTCGGTATATATGTCCTCTAGTGCTCTGTCTGTCTGCCTCCTCCACTCACCTACTTGTTTTATTTTCATCTTTACTTCATAATCAAATTGTTTATCTATCTATACATATATATATATATACGTATATATATATATATATACGTATATATATATATATATATTAATAATCAACCTGCTGCAACTTTTTCCTTGGGATATACAGTCATATCCATTTAATTGAGTGATAAGTCATCATTATCAGATAGCCAGCTCTCTTGGAGACATATTATGCTAAATTTAAATTTTAAATAAGATAAGTCATTTACAAATGCCTCGAGCTCACTAACTTTTGCGTTAATGGACTATATATTTGAGCTTAGGATACTGAAATGTTTATTATTGTTTCGGACTAATAGATTTGATTTTTCAAAATAATAATATGACGATCGGCGTATTGTTGGCACTTCATTATTTTCATTAACAATATTACTGATGATTAGAATATTATTTAGACAATTGTTTGTAATACCATCTGTACATTGGAGAAAAGTTTCGTCAATTTTCATTTAAGTGTATTTAAAATTTTAATAAGATCAGCATATTTTCAATGTGCAGTAATGTTTCAGTAAGAGAGTGTGCCTTTAGTGTATGAGTTACTAGATTTTGTTTTAAAATATTTGTATTTTGTTTATGTAAAGCTAAAGCGGTACATGATGAGTAGCAAGGTAAAGTGTCAGATATAGAAAAAGAACATATTATGTTTAGAACAAATACAACAAAAGAAAGGCGATGTAATATAAAAAAAGTCAGGACCATTTGACAAGATGGCCCGAGAAAAAAACTTAAGATTAAAACTGTTTTTCTAGTGGTAGGAGCTAATGCATTCAAATGCATTCTAACCAATACATTTCCAACATATATAAATGCAAAAAGCTTATTGTATTATAACATAGTGCTAGTTAAGCCACACATCAACAAACCTACAAAGTTGGAAGTAACAACGTATACTACAGAAGATGTCACAACATTTGCATATTCTTGCCCCTAAGCATAGGCAGTGAAGCCATCAAACTTAAAAAACATGATTATTTCAAAATCAACATGTTGGTACTATGCTGCACCGACTCCCTCAAATATGTCACTACACTCTTTCTTGCAATAATTTCCACGGCTCTGCTAACACACTGTAAAGTCAATGTATGTGCTATTATGTAAATATATCAGCCCACTCAAACCTTATCTGATTATTGTCTTCAACGAAGAAGGTTCATGTACATAGCTTGGTCAATTAAGGGCAACTGGTTTCAGGTTTCTTTGTTAGATAGAGAGGGCTTCTCCACTCGTGGAAAATCCCACTT
This sequence comes from Escarpia spicata, assembly GCA_963995525.1. Classification (NCBI taxonomy): domain Eukaryota; kingdom Metazoa; phylum Annelida; class Polychaeta; order Sabellida; family Siboglinidae; genus Escarpia; species Escarpia spicata. Next base: position 72,778,441 of record OZ023205.1, on the reverse strand, counting down.
AGTGAACAATCGATGATAAGACAACTGTTTTAAACAGGGATCGAATACTGTAAAAACACTAATATTGATATTGATAATAACACTTTTAAGATATCCAAGAGGTTCAAGTAATTCTAAACGATATATCATGTTCTTGAGAAGGATACAGTATGAACGAATCTAATCATATGTTACACTAATATAAATTGAACGTGAAATTAGTGTTGTTCATATACAGTACACTCCAGCTCTGAGTAGAATTCTCACGTTTAACGTGGTAACTATTGATTTGTAAATTGTTTTTTATATTCTTTATTTGCGTTATCAAAACAAGTTAATCATTATACAGATTACGCCACTACGTCATTTCGAACACTTGCATTTGTGTTTAAATAGGTGCTCCACCATAACTAAATATGCTAACTCACATCTGAATCTAAATCCGGCTCCAACCACAAATCATCTTGCTGATTTCTTTTAGTACGCCTTTTGCAAGCACATGTAAGAGTAAAAAATATGGATATTAGAACAACTTATCAAACACATTGTATATATGTGTTCTGTTTATGTTTCATGGAAAATAGGTTTTGTCTAGCCAGGAAAGATACCAGTTTATATAACCAAACGTAATTTTATTATAATCGTTGTTGTTTAATTATTTTAGAAAGTAAACAATCTTGCATATTTGAAATTATGCATGTTTATCACATTGATTGCACACGACTGTAATATATATACATATACATATATATATATATATATATATATATATATATATATATATATATATATATGTATATGTATATATATTACAGTCGTGTGCAATCAATGAATTTATGTTAACTCCAGTTAACTAAGAGGAGGTAATCGAAGTTGTAAAACTATGCGAAATTAAAACATAAACTGATTATGAAGAACAAGTTTATTAATTTTATTGCAAAACAATTGTATTTGTAAACTATCTTTCAGCACTGGAATTTTCCCGGAAAAAAATAAATTACAAAAGATATCCCACTTTTCAAGTCTGGGGATAAGTATGTCTGTACTAACTAGAGACCTATTTCATTGCTGCAACAATTTTCTTAAATTTGTGAAAAAATATTTAATTCTCCCTTAGTTACTTTTATTACTAAACTCATTTTGTCAAGCCCAAGTCAATATAGATTTCGTCAAAATATATCAACATGTCATGCATTTGTAGATTTAATTGATGGAATAAGCCAATCATTAGATGAAAAAAATATGATGTACGTGTCTACATAGATTTTTTTAAAGCATTCGACACGGTTATTATTTTTAAAATGCATTTCTCGGTATCAGCGGAGTGGCATGTAAGTGGTTAAACAATTATGTAGAAAAGGTCTAAGCCTGAAGGTTCAATTTTAGCCCCCAAGCTATTTATACTGCAAACCAGCGCCTTTATTTTCTAATGAAATTTAGATCTTCTGATGTGAGCCAAGACATCTTGGAAATTGTGTATAGGGGTTTAATAGAGAGTGTTCTGATCTTTAATGGTGTTGTATGGTTTGGTAATCTGAACATGAAAGACAAAGGTAGGCTGTCTCGCATTGTCAAAGTCGCAGGAAAAATTATTGGCTCAGGGCAGTACTCGCTGGAAGACTTGTACAATGGCGCTGTCAGAAGGAAAGCTACTACTATTGTTTGCGACCCCACCCATCGTTTTTTTGGTCAGTTCCAGCAGCTTCCGCCAGGCCGACGATATATGATGCCCCTTCCTCGGAAGAATCTCTTTAACACATTTGTTATACTAACTGCAGTGTCCATTCTCAACTGTAAGTGAATGTATTCTGTAGCAGTATTTTGATTGCATTTAGGTTTTATTATGTAATTATATTGTGTTGTTTGTGCCTTAGTGTCCTGCAGCGTATATGTTGTGGCTCCACAGTTTTTTTAAACTGGTAATGCCGACGCCAGATGTCTAGTCATGGTAACGCCATTCTTCTTTTATTTGGATTATTATTATTATTATTATAAAAGAGTGCATGTGTGTAATCTTAGCTATTTTATGCATGATTATGACTTCGTAATAATCTTTTGCAATATATATATATATATATGTTTAATTGAATAATTATAATCCGTGATAGTATGCTTACCATTTTATACTGTTTAACATTTTATAATGTATTTTCTCTGACCCCATGTATTAGCCTGGTTGATTATAATACTATTTGTATGATAGACATTCTCCTGCTGTGGTTTATTTGTTTACCTGTTTACTTATTTACTTTTCTATTGTGGTTTATTTATCTATGTGTATGTGATCTATCACTATTTCCTATTGTGCAAGTGATACGAATATTATGTGATAACCTCGCTCTTAGTACTTATCTTAACCTTGCATACATACATATGTAAGATTTTATATGAACAAGCCTAAAGGAAATTTTCTGTAACCCAATAGACAATGAAGTTATTGTATTGTACTTTATACCTGACCGTCTGCTGCACCGTCTAGGGAGAGTTCAACGGTCAGTCGCTCGTGATGTGATGCAGCTTCGCCTGCGATCTATCACTGCTGTCCTATATCAGCTACACTGGCTCCCAGTGAGAAAGTGCATCAAGTTACTCATGGTTGTACAAGCGACACTGTATGCAGGCACGCCAGTGTGTCTCGCTTCACTGCTACATCGTCACTCGCCACGCAGGACCCTACGCGCTGTTGGTCATCTGCGTCTGGACATTCCACGCGTGAACCTAGAACGTTATCACTAAATGCCAAAAAGACTAAATTCATGATTTTTCATATGCCTCAAAAGAAAATAGAATACCCTATGTTACAAATAGATGGGGCATACATTGAATGTGTAAATGATTTCAATTTTTAGGCATCACAATAAATAGCTATTTAAACTGGCAGAGTCATACAAACAAAATAGCAAATAAAATCTCTAAAACAAACGGCATACTAAATAAACTTAAACATGTTTTACCACCTAATACATTATATATATGTTGTACAATGCTCTTATTCTCCCTCATATTAATTATGGCTTACTGGCTTATGGATGACATTTATAAAATCCAACAATTAAAATTTTACTCTAAATTAATTAACAATCTTTTACCCTACTACTTCAATGTTTTTCCAAACACACACACATCTATAATATTCATCAGCACTGCACACGTGAAAGAAATAATCTGTATATGTCCAGATTCAAACATGAATTTGCAAAAAAATTCATTAGACACAACATAGTTGAGACAGTTAACAGTACACCAAGTATTATCATTAATAAAATGTACACCAACAGTCTGTATGGTTTTTCAACATACACAACAAACTTTCTTATTTTAAATTATGAACCCTGTTGTAGTATTCATAATTGCTTTATATGTAATTCGTAATACGTATTGAAATGTATACCTAAGTGTCCATATGTATGTCAATTTGTACAAGAGTACATTTAATCGCCTTGTATTATGTATGTATGTTGATACACTGAGTAATTATCAACTGTAAAACAAGGCATATGTTATTCTGATTTGTGAAATGTAAATTTTGATGTTGATTATATTGATGGGGTGGCTCCTGTGCTAGCGATATTGTATATCTTAATGGGAGTCTCCCGACCTTATCTAGTATTAATGTTATTCATTGTGTATATATCATATATATATAGGTCAAATAAACTTATTCTGAGTTCTGAGTTCTGAGTTATGGTCGCTGTGTAACAGACCTACAAGGGCTAATTTAGCTAATTACTATTATTATTAGTTATCAGAGAAAGACTACAACATAAAATCTAGATTCGCATTATATAAAAGCATTATTTAAATGAAAGAATGCTGCACAAAGCAAGCATATGGTCGCCGTCACTGTGGGCGCGTTTCTTAAGCAACAAGGTTTGAACGATTTGATTATTTTCGCGCCTGAGTCCAAACAAATATAATGTAATGGATATATAATTTATTAATTGTAAATATATTGTACGGTAATATATTGTAATTATATATGTGAAAACAGATTGAGATCTGTCTGGATAAATACAATTTAGAAACATCGTTATGTATAATGACCATATTTACATTTTTGTGACGAATAAATAATTACTACAAAAATATTTACAAACAGTGCATTATAGTATAAAATGATTTTGTTTATATTACTTCGTGAAAACATAAACAAAAAAGTGTAAAAAAAATTTTGCCTGCTATCAGGATTGAACCGGCATAGCCCGATTGTAAAGTAAACGACAAGTATCCAACGCGTTTACCCACTGAGCTAGCGTGAACAATGGGAGCTATATGACTGATTTACGTTGTTATGATAAATTGTACGACTCCTTCATATATCGATATTCTACTGAAATTATGATATTATACACGTTATTTTAAGTAGCTGGATACAATCTATGTTTGCTATGTATGTTTATTTGTGTAGATTATCTCCCGTTGGTTGCATTCGATATAATTATTCTGAAAACGAGCCCAAGCTCGGCGAAACCTAGTCGAATTGTAGGCCCATTCGCATTCGTTGTTTTGAATAAAATTGGATTCATGTGGACCTTAAGATAACTGCTTGTTCCTTTATGATGACTAGTGTTTGTATTACGTCGGAATATTGCACAATAACTCATTCTGACGCTCGTTTCGACCCAAAAGCTATCCTTGTAAACATGCTCTGAATGCATGGAAAGGGTCGGCCTGATGCGAGTGTGTGTCATAAGTGACGTCACGATACCACGTGATCGCCTAGCTCACTCAAATGGCTTAAAATCAAATGTATGCTACAAATGTATTTTTCTGTATTTGTTTAATGTTGTCAAATGTTACACACAATGTTAAACTTTGTGTACACATGGAAAAAGGATTTTAGCTAATGCCTTATTTTGATTTCCTTTAAAGATTTAGTTAGTTCAGGTTCAAGCCTTTTTAGCAGTTTGGTAGAGAGAACATCACACCCACAGCTACATTTTTAGGTAGATTAATTATTGTTCTCTTTAGGTGTCTTGTTCAACGTTTTTAAATGTAACATTACAGTTTACTATTTTATTTAGATAATATGAATGATCATGAATGCCTTTTGCCAGATTATTACTATTACTATTATTTGCAATTTAATTCTAATTTGTCTGGCACAATAGAAACGGATCCTCTAAAATATTTTGAACATGATTTATTAATTTTATGTTTAGACAGGATTTCATTTATAGTTTTCCACGTGTTTTATATCATATTTAAATTGATTAAAATGTTTGTCAAAATATGATTGCTTTGCTTTGCGAAAACTTCTTTTCAAAATATTATTGTATGTTTTTAGATTAAACAATAATAAACCTTATTCAGAAGATTCAGAGTTTGTGATTTTTTATTGTTTGTAAAGAATGTATCTGTATCTTATTGAGGTTAGCATGTCTTGAGTTATCCATGTAGATTTTGTATGTTTATTTTTATTAAATCTCACTAATTTGCTAGACATATATTTATTTATTTAATTGATGATCATGTTATAATTATGGTTTGGATCGGCATTTGAACTAGTATCTAATTTGTAATGTATTTCAGAAGAGATTATATCATTTTTGACTGTTAACATGGCCTCTTTATTTTGTACATTAACACGTATACATTGTGTAGGATGTTCCTCTTTTAGAATGTTTAATGTTTTTAAATTAATATTCCTGCTGTACTTTGCAAAATGTGCTTTGATAAATTACAAAAAAATTCAATAAGTGTACTAGTACATGTTGTGAACCGTAATTTGGGGGAAGAGATTAAATGAAGTTAACATGTCAAAGAAAATGCTACAGTTTTGTTTATTTTTAGCATATTTCTATTGTAGTCCCCTGCAAGAATAAGGTTGTTGTTTTGATGACGTTGCATAGATGATATGACCATTGTAAATTCATTCATAAATTCGTTATAGTTTTCAGTTAAAGGCCTTGGAGGTCGGTATACATGTCCTCTAGTGCTCTGTCTGTCTGCCTCCTCCACTCACCTACTTGTATTATTTTCATCTTTACTTCATAATCAAATTGTTTATCTATCTATACATATATATATATATATATATACGTTTATATATATTAATAATCACCCTGCTGCAACTTTTTCCTTGGGATATACAGTCATATCCATTTAATTGAGTTAGTGATAAGTCATCATTATCAGATAGCCAGCTCTCTTGGAGACATATTATGCTAAATTTAAATTTTAAATAAGATAAGCCATTTACAAATGCCTCGAGCTCACTAACTTTTGCGTTAATGGACTGTATATTTTAGCTTAGGATACTGAAATTTTAATTATTGTTTCGGAATAATACATTTGATTTTTCAAAATAATAATATGACGAGCGGCATATTTTCTATGTGCAGTAATGTTTCAGTAAGAGAGTGTGCCTTTAGTGTATGAGTTACTAGATTTTGTTTTAAAATATTTGTATTTTGTTCATGTAAAGCTAAAGCGGTACATGATGAGTAGCAAGGTAAAGTGTCAGATATAGAAAAAGAACATATTATGTTTAGAACAAATACAACAAAAGAAAGGCGATGTAATAGAAAAAAGTCATGACCATTTGACAAGATGGCCCGAGAAAAAACTTAAGATTAAAACTGTATTTCTAGTGGTAGAAGCTAATGCATTCAAATGCATTCTAACCAATACATTTCCAACATATATAAATACAAAAAATGCATAAAGCTTATTGTATTAAACAATTTAAAAATCATGTGTGGAAAATAAATAAACATTAAACAGAAAACGAATCACAAGTCACCGCACAAGTGAGTGACAAATTGCACTACGAGATTAAAAAAAAATGATATAGAGAAAACTGCAAATACCAAAACAAGATATTGAAAGTAAACGTACGTTAATACAAAAGCAGGTATCGTTTGACCAACTTTTGTTACATTCACATAGTTCCTATAGCAGACATTGCAAATGCTAATGCAATCTAATGCAGTTTAAACAACACATTTCCAACATACAGTGTATATAAATGCATAACAGAAAACGATTCACAAGTCACGACAAAAGTGAGTGACAAACTGCACTAAGATATTCGAAAAAGTTGATATAGGAAATACTGTAAATAGCAAAAATAAGATATTGAAAAAAACGTACGTTAATACAAAAACAGGTACCTTTTAAACAACTTATTTACATACATACAGTTCATTTAGCAGACATTGCAAATCGCAGAACTAGATTTCTTGTCAGTCAGAAATGTCACGTAAGCAACAATTAATGACCTCTGACCCACGTGTACTCCAATATGCTGTGGGCATCGGTAAACTACAACTAGTGAAGTTCAATCAGCCCTTTCAAGGCAAATCTGTGTAACATTATATACTAAGTCCGAATGCAGCGCAATCAGAAATAATTAATACCGATGTGTTAATATCGCAAAAAGGATTAAGTGTTAAAAAAAATCCAACAACTTATCAGAGAACAGTTGTCTTACGGAACTGTTAATACAAAGTTGTCAGTGAAATGACCTTGTATGTTAATTATTGTTTTTGTTTCATTTTAATAATTGAGGGATCGGTCAGCATAATGCTAACCCACAATTTTGTTGTAAATAAGATAGACGCACCAACATAGTGCTAGTTAAGCCACACATCAACAAACCTACAAAGTTAGAAGTAACAACGTATACTACAGAGGGTGTCACATCATTTGCATATTCTTGCCCCTAAGCATAGGCAGTGAAGCCATCAAACTTAAAAAACATGATTATCTCAAAATCAACATGTTGGTACTATGCTGCACCGACCCCCTCAAATATGTCACTACACTCTTTCTTGCAATAATTTCCACGGCTCTGCTAACACACTGTAAAGTCAATGTCTGTGCTATTATGTAAATATATCAGCCCACTCAAACCTTATCTGATTATTGTTTTCAACGAAGAAGGTTTATGTACCTAGCTTGGTCAATTAAAGGCAACTGGTTTCAGGTTTCTTTGTTAGATAGAGAGGGCTTCTCCACTCGTGGAAAATCCCAGGTGTTTATTCAGTGCAAAGGTTCCGTAAACAGAACAGGCCACCTGTGCAGTGCTGTTTTCCCTTTGCATACAGTGTCATTCAAATATTCCTAATGAAAATAGCGGTTTTACACTACACTTAGTGAACAATCGATGATAAGACAACTGTTTTAAACAGGGATCGAATACTGTAAAAACACTGATATTGATATTGATAATAACACTTTTAAGATATCCAAGAGGTTCAAGTAATTCTAAACGATATATCATGTTCTTGAGAAAGATACAGTATGAACGAATCTAATCATATGTTACACTAATATAAATTGAACGTGAAATTAGTGTTGTTCATATACAGTACACTCCAGCTCTGAGTAGAATTCTCACGTTTAACGTGGTAACTATTGATATGTAAATTGTTTTTTATATTCTTTATTTGCGTTATCAAAACAAGTTGATCATTATACAGATTACGCCACTACGTCATTTCGAACACTTGCATTTGTGTTTAAATAGGTGCTCCACCATAACTAAATATGCTAACTCACATCTGAATCTAAATCCGGCTCCAACCACAAATCATCTTGCTGATTTCTTTTAGTACGCCTTTTGCAGTGCTTGCAAGAGTAAAAAATATGTAAGAGTAAAAAATATGGATATTAGAACAACTTGTTAAACACATTGTATATATGTGTTCTGTTTATGTTTCATGGAAAATAGGTTTTGTCTAGCCAGGAATGATACCAGTTTATATAACCAAACGTAATTTTATTATAATCGTTGTTGTTTAATTATTTTAGAAAGTAAACAATCTTGCATATTTGAAATTATGCATGTTTATCATATATATATATATATTCTAAAGCCTGATTCTATACAAACCACGTTGTGACATATATATATATATATATATATATATATATATATATATATATATATATATATGTCACAACGTGGTTTGTATAGAATCAGGCTTTAGAATAGTGGTTTTGTTTACAACAGTATTGTTGACGGGATGGTGCTGCCATCTCTGGTATGTATTGTTGCTGGGGTATGTGCTGGCGCTTAAGGCGTGTAACTACCTACGAGTTAGATCTAACTAATTTCACATGTAGCGTTCACCACTAATCTTACGGTTAGGTATTCCAAATTTGGTATCAGTAGAAATTATTTAATGTGACTGGTGACCTTGCAAACTACTTATGTTGTGGTTATAAGAAGATTATATTATGAACTTGTTTACAGAAATGTAGGTGTGAAAAACACTGGGGTCATAGCGCTCTTTGGACTGATTACCACTCAATTATCTCAGGTAGGAAAAGTCCCTAGAAGGAGCAGATGGAAAAACGTTTAAGTAAACAACTCTGTATAATTATTGAGGTGTTTTCTTAAATACAACGCGAATTAGTAATATGTATAGGTTCGATTGATAGGGTAGAACCATGGTTTGGGGTAGGTTGGAATGGTAGGACGCACAGAACCATGGATTGGGGTAGGTTAGTTTAATAGGGTGGCTAGAACCATGGGTTGGCGTAGGTTGGGTTTGGTAGGGCGGTTGAACCCTGGGTTGGGATAGGTCGAGTTGGGTGGGCGGTAGAACCATGGGTTGGGGTAGGTTGGGTTTGGCAGGCGGTATAACTTCGGGTTGGGGTAGGGATGGTCGGTAGGGCGAGTAGAATCACGGATTGGGGTAGGTTAGGTTTGGTAGGGCGATAGAACCTTGGGTTGGGGTAAGTTGATTTGGTAGGGTGGTAGAGCCACAGGTTGATGTAGGGCTGGTTGGTAGGGCAGGTAGACCATAGTTTGGGGTAGATTAGTTGGTTGGGGGGGGGGGGCAGAACCATAGGTTGGGCTAGGTTAGTTGGTAAGGCGGGTTGAACCATAGGTTGGGTTGGTATTTCGGGTAGAACCATGGGTTGGGGGTATGTTGGGTTAGAGTATCGGGTAGAACCATGAGTTGAGGTATGTTTAGTTCGTAGGGTGGGTAGAACCATTGGTGGGGTAGATTGATTGGTATGGCGGGTAGAACCATGGGTTGGGGTAGGTTGGGTTTGTAAGGTGGGTAGAACTATTGTTTGGGAAAGGTCTGGTGTAAAGGCAGATATCTCAGAGTAAGGTCGGAAATTTCAAGATACACATTGAAGGCCATTTGTTTTACCTAGGAATCCGCAGATTACTATAGCGTGACTAAATGATTTGACTTCTGAAGAATGTTGAAACGTGAATATCACTTCGATTCTACTTTCGTGGCCAGGAGCCAAGGAAGGTGACAGAGTGCGCCGGATACAGTGTCGCGCTTACAATTATCCGGGCTTTATTTTTTTCCGGGTGATGCTAATGTCCATATGTAATGTATAATATTTGGCACCTGTAGATCACGTAGTGATAACTAATATCCAGTAGTTAAATGTGTTTTGTTTGTTATCGTAATACGAGCGTAAGTTAGAATGGTAGGACGGACAGAACCATGGATTGGGGTAGGTTACTTTAATAGGGTGGCTAGAACCATGGGTTGGCGTAGGTTGGGTTTGGTAGGGCGGTTGAACCCTCGGTTGGGATAGGTTGGGTTGTTTGGGCGGTAGAACTATGGGTTGGGAAAGGTTGGGTTTGGCAGGCGGAAGAACTTCGGGTTAGGGTACGGATGGTCGATAGGGCGAGTAGAATCACGGATTGGGGTAGGTTAGGTTTGATAGGGCGGTAGAACCTTGGATTGGGGTAAGTTGGTTTGGTAGGGCGATAGAACCACGGGTTGATGTAGGACTGGTTGGTAGGGCAGGTAGACCTTAGTTTGCGGTAGGTTAGTTGGTTGGGGGCGGGGGAGGGGGCAGAACCATAGGTTGGGCTAGGTTAGTTGGTAAGGCGGGTTGAACCATAGGTTGGGGTAGGTTGGGTTGGCATGTCGGGTAGAACCATGGGTTGGGGGTATGTTGGGTTGGTATATCGGGTAGAACCATGAGTTGAGGTATGTTTAGTTCATAGGGTGGGTAGAACCATTGGTGGGGTAGATTGATTGGTATGGCGGGTAGAACCATGGGTTGGGGTAGGTTGGGTTTGTAAGGTGGGTAGAACTATTGTTTGGGAAAGGTCTGGTGTAAAGGCAGATATCTCAGAGTAAGGTCGGAAATTTCAAGATACACATTGAAGGCCATTTGTTTTACCTAGGAATCCGCAGATTACTATAGCGTGACTATATGATTTGACTTCTGAAGAATGTTGAAACGTAAATATCTCTTCGATTCTACTTTCGTGGCCGGGAGCCAAGGAAGGTGACAGAGTGCGCCGGATACAGTGTCGCGCTTACATTTATCCGGGCGTTAATTTTTTTCCGGGTGATGTTTATGTGCATATGTAATGTATAATATTTGGCACCAGTAGATCACGTAGTGATCAATAATATCCAGTAGTTAAATATGTTTCGTTTGTTATCGCAATACGAGCGTTATAGTTAGAGTATATAATTATAATTTGCTGTTTCAGATTTGTGACCAGGTATAAGAGTAAGTCACGTGACGCGTGCGTGGAGAGGAAACTGTTTTACGATAGAAATTGTTTATGTTTGTGGGAAGCAAACATTTTATAATTTATATATATATATATAGACATACATGTAATTATACATATATACATATAAACATACATAACGCCCGGATAAATGAAAACACGACAGTCGTTGCTGGTGCCAATTACATTCCCCTAGATAGGCGCACGCGCAGAAACGTCACCCGGATATTATTTAACCCCCGGATAAATGTAAGCGCGACAACGGCCGTGGCGATTCAGGCCAGAGTCTGAACTTGTTTTGGCAAGTTTCCTTACGACCAGGGTGACATAAACTAATGTGCTTTCGGAACATTAATTTGCATCTAGGTTATTCCTTGGTATATTTATTTAACACTTAGTCATTTTGTTTATCATTTGTCGGCGTTTCTCATTTATTGCCTTATATGATTACTATCCTGTATTGCTTTAATTAGAACATATATTTGATCATGGTCTCTATTGCATAGGTCATATATTTTAACATTCTCAACAAATTCAGTTTGTGAAGACACCACTAACTAATAACCCTGTTGCAAGTACTATGATATATATATATATATATTTACATATATATATATAATTAATTTATATATATATATATACATATATACATACATACATACATACATATATATGTATGCATATATATGTATATACACTGTATATATATAAATATATACATACATATATATATATATGTGTGTGTGCGTATGTGTGTGTGTGTGCGTGCGTGCGTGTGCGTGTGTATGTGTGTGTGAGTGTGGTTCACCACAATGACCCTTACCGATACAACAAGCTGGAGGAACTTTTAGCAGGTAAATGTAGACTAAATGTAACATTCTGCTGTACATACACAACCATTGTTGTTGTTGTTGTTGTTATCTTCGTTGTCGTCGTCGTTGTTGCTGCTGCTTATGCTGCTTCTGCGGCCACTGCTGCTGCTGCTGAGCTATTGCTGTTACTGCTGCGGTTATTGTTGCTGTTTCTGCTTCTGCTGCTACCGATGTTATTGCTGTTGTGGTTGTTGCTGTTGCGTCTGTTGTTGTTGCTGCTGCGGTTGTTGTTGCTGCTGCTGTGACTGTTGTTGTTGTTGTTGCAGCTGCGACTGCTCTTTTAATCATAAACAATAACATACAACAGTGTGTTGATCAAAATCGTTGTTTTGGCAATAACAGTGATTATCAGTGAAGCGCTAGTTATAAATCCGAGAATATGAAATAACAGGATCTAGGTAATGTTGAAAAGTGCATCTACTTTTCCCATTCATTTAATCATTGACCGTACCCGGAGCATTAGCGAGCCTTTTCTTTTCCATCTACTGTGTCCCCATTTAGATTGCTAAGAATGGAATCCTATTAAACAAACAAATAAGATACGGGTTCAAGACTCGGACGACCCTTGCTCAGTTTCGAGTAGAAATGAACTATGTGCCAGTGACTATTGAACATTCGGAGAGGGGATTCCCGTTTCAGTGACGTGCTGGAAATTTCCCTAGAATTATCTTGCAATGGAAATATTCCATTTAGCTGAAGTAACAACATTGTAACTTCCACTCCCTTCCTCCCTCCCTCAATTTATTTATGCGTCTCTCCCTCTCTCCTTGCTCCTCCCTCCCTTCCTCCCTATCTCCTTACTTCCTTCCCCTTCCTTCCTACCTCCCTCCCTTCCTCCCTCTCTCATTCATTCTCCCTTTGTTCCTCCCTCAATCCTTCCTTCTCCCCCCTCTCTCTCTCCTTCCCCCCTCTCAACCTCCCTCACTTCCTCCCCTTCCCCCTTCCTTCTTCACTCTTTCATTGCCTCCCTCCCTCTTTTATTGCCTCTCTCCATCTCTCCCTTCCTCCCTTCTCAGACAGGTATATTCAGGAAGTAAGACGTATATTAACTGCATATATAATTTGTGTGTATCAAGAGTTGTCAACACTGTTGAATAGTGGTGGAATAAAATGTGCAATGTGCCTATATATATTGTGGTATATACTGTATAATGTATAATATAATGTTTTCACGTAACACGACACGTCAGCCTGCCGAAAACTATTTTAGGGCACCGTACCGTGAAGGGCAGCCGCCGCCGCCGCCGACGGCAGATACAAGTTTGGTTCGACAATGTCAAGGAGTGGACTGCCCTTTCCGTGCCAGAGCTCCTCACCAGAACCGCTGATAGACAAGAATGGCGAAATATCACAGCTACAGCGTCGGGGACACATAAGCGACGTTAACGGACTAAGTAAATATGATGTTGCACTGACTTGGAACTCTGTTCTCGTGTCATGTTCACACTACGTTGCCCCCCCATGGACTCGTGTCGCGTATACATGGTACAGTCCTCGGATCCAGATCAATTACAGGCCGATATTTTAATTGCTAACCCTGGATGTTGAACAAGCACCGTTTAAAATAAGGTATTTTACGTTCTTTACAAAACATATATTTTTAATATTGCCTATTATCTTCAGCTTCCTACCACACCCATCCATAAGTTGGCATGTTTTGCAATATACTCACTCACGAGTATGTTCAACCGTTTTGTTGCGCCGCAGAACTTAGTAAATAAAATTAAAAAAATTGTAAATTAGTAAATTCATTATGATTATTTGCCTTGCAGAAGTTACGTAGCTAGTCCTTGTGTGGGTAATTCAATATTGGAAGGTCTGGTGGTAAAGGTAGAATTATTTATAACATAATATCATACACAATGTTAATATTCCTGATGCTTTTAACACCATGTTTATCATCATCATCACTATCATCACATCCAGATGTATCGTATTAAACTAAATATATATGTTGCAACGGTAAGGGTCATGATTGTATGAATAACTAGCAAATAGTGATGCCTTCTACCATAGCGTTGTTGTACTGTGATAAATGGTTCCCAGTGTAGATGTCACAAAGTGGTTTGTATAGAATTTAATCAGGCTTTAGAACAGTGGTTTTGATGGTGCTGCCATCTCTGGTATGTATTGTCACGGAGGTACACGCTGGTGCCCTCTGGCGATTAAGGCTTGTAACGTTTTAACTGCCGACGAGTCAGATTTAATTAATTTCATTTGTAGCGTACACCACTAATTCTACGGTTAGGTATACCAAATTTGGTACCTGTAGACATTATTTAACATGACTGGTAATATGGTGACCTGGCAAACTACTTATGTTGTGGTTATAAGAAGATTATATTATGAACTTATACAGTTGTTTACTGAAATATAGGTGTGAAAAACACTAGTGTCACACCTAGCTTATGAATAGAGTGCGTGTTTTATTTAAATTATGGATTAATTCATGAGAGTTGGAATGTACGATGAATATTCGATACCGGGAATCCAGTGATATTAATTATGTAAGTAATTCACGTAAGTATAAGATTGTATGAGCACTTATGTAGCCAGACGTTTAGCTCGCAATATATATTTTGAACTCAGCGAGTTGAATGGATTGCTTCGATGTGTGAAAGGTTTCGGGAGCTGGTTTTTGAAGCGACTTTAATTTGTATTAAGTGTTTTAATTGGTCAGACTAACTTCCGGTCATCAAGCTATATAAGGGCGGGACGGCCATTCGAGGCCAGACGAACATTTGAGCAGAAGAAAGTGTTGCACTCTCGTCTCCAGGAATTGGGCTGAGACGTGTGTCCGCCCAACGCCTGTAGTA
Organism: Escarpia spicata; assembly: GCA_963995525.1. NCBI lineage: Eukaryota > Metazoa > Annelida > Polychaeta > Sabellida > Siboglinidae > Escarpia > Escarpia spicata. The sequence continues at coordinate 72,763,316 of OZ023205.1, read as the reverse complement.
AATACTTCTACGATTCCAACAGTACTGATTAGTTGTGAGACGCTGCACTTCTCACGCGTTGAAGAAGACTGAGCGATAACCGACTGCTGATCCGTTTTGACGTGATCTTCGAATGCGAAGCTACCACCGTTTCGTCTGCTAGCTGTCATAACACAGACTTCGTGACAGAACTTCTCGACATCGCCGACGTCGTGACATTGTTACCGTGTTGTCGCCTGGTGATTCGCGTAGGATCGACATTCGTTCGCCGAACGACTTTCGACTTCGTCCTGACATCTCGCCGAGCGCGACCGATGCGAACGTTGATATTCGCACATCACGAGACATTCATTGGTTACAGTTCATAGACTTTACAACGGTGTATATATATATTTGTTGTTGATGTATTAAATGGGAATGCCAGTTGGCTTCTCGTACATACATATCTGATGTCACGTTATATCTCTCGTTCACTCCGAATCCTAGTGCACCTGAACCTATAACTTGCTATGTCAAATAGGGTACCGCCAATTTATTAATACTTACACTCGATTTTGTGACAGTAGCAAGACGGCATAGCTGTATGTAAGTGCGAAATTTACAGTACGTTGTCTTCTTCGTTGCCCTGCACACGAACTACATGGAGTGAATGCTACGGCGACGGCCTAATACGATCATAGGTCTTTATTCAAGATAACAGCAATGGGTAGTTAGTTCTGCGGCCCTTATAATTATATCCCAATGGGGCGTTCCCAAGGCGTTCCCATAAGCAGCTGATCTGCAGCTATTATACAACCGCATGTAGGTTGTAGCCATCCGCATTCTTCCCCCTTACGATGTTTCAGATACCTACCGCATTTCCCCCTTTTAAAGAATCCTTACTTTATATTTAAAAAATGATTAAAATTTTCGCAACTATAAAAAATAAGAAACATAATCTGCTAAACTAAACATTATAATAATCGTTCCATAAAACATTACTTTTCATTTAAACAAATATTGTTATATGAAATAGTTATTGCACAAAACATTACCTTAACTTTAAATAAGAAAAAAATACATTACAGTTAACAAAACAAGACATCGTTCATACACATACAAAGACTATTACACTGAAACATTACATTATAGTTAGACATAATTATATATATATATATATATATACATAACGTCACATAACATCAATGTCGTATGTAATGTTACGGATTGTCATTCCTCCTCTCGTTGGTGAGGCGATCGCGTTTAAGATGCATTATAACTGCACAACTATAGCACGGTATTGTTCGCACACATATCCCTGTTATGTGCAACGTCACATAAAGCCAACGTAATGTTTTCTTCTAGGTGAGGCATTTGCCACGGTACGGCCATGTCCCTGTATGCCTCTGCAAGTTAGTGTTCAAATTACATTGCCTGAGCAGGCACCATGGAACAGTAACATTCGCACATTGACTGTATATCAATTATCCACGGTACGTGGCAATTGGGAGTGACGCTTGCCGTCCGCAGTCGGGATCTGCCCCAGTCTCTAGCAAGCTGCGGACAACGTTTTTGCTGTATTTGCTGGAATGATCACGCAAGTAACCAAGGGTCACTAACTTGTATCAGCAGGACAACTACGGCGAGAGGAACTATGGCATCACTGTCATCAAGTAGGGCACCGCTTTGCCAATGGTTCAAATCGCACACCCAATGGAGAGCTAGCTCGACGGCCTCGCTCTCCAACCAAAGGTACGTCAAGGCCAACACAACTCTGCAACAAAAAGAACATAACGCAGTAATGGTGGTGTATGGTACTGCATGACAGCGGCGCATTACCTCCTGCGTCTCTGGCGTACATCGTGTCCGGTGACAAAAGTGGCTCTGTTTTCTTCATGAGATCCAGCAATCCGTGCACGGCGACTCAGTGCGCCACCGTTCGACCAAGGTCGCCGACGTCTGCTGCGCTACACCCAACACCAAGCAAAAGCATGACGACAGACGCGTGATCATCTTCGTCGTCAGGATCGTTGCCGTGTCGCCATTGTCGTGGAGTACATCCATGTGAATGTTGGCCCATCACAGCAGTAATTCAGCCAAGCGTGTCATACCATAATTTCCAGCCCAGCGTAAACATGTCAGACCTGTCTTATTTTATTAACGAAAACGCAATCATCGGAAATCAGCAGATCCATCGCAACTTGTTCGTTGCCGTAAGCTGCAGCCGAGATGAATGCGTCATTAGGCACGGTACATACTCCAACACTTGGGGTTGTTAGTGGTTTCGACGTCGCATGGGCTGGACTACTTACTGTGTCCGAAGCGAGGGGATTGCTATCCATAGGCTCAACACTGTATGTACTACTTCTACTACTACTACTAATAATAATACTAATAATATACTCGTCGCAGTTTCACACATAAGGCGTGGGATAGGTCCCAACCTAACAGATGGGATTCGATGAAAATTAATGTCAGATTTGCTTGCTACACTAGACGATGCCACACTCCAGACTCTAAAGGCCGCCACGGCGACATTACGGCCCTTTTGGGAGAGCTACGATAATGTTGTTATGGGTAACTTGTGTTACCATATGTCACGGGGGAATGTCTCGGATCCAACTTTTTTGAATAAGAGGCACTCCTTCTACGCCGTCCTTGTTAATGTGACGGTGTTTTCCGTAAAGGCGTGTTCTAGAAAGTAATGCCCAATGCCAGAGCAATCAAAACACACAATATTGTTGCCATCATGAGTGTTGTCATTGTACAGTGACTGGTACTAACCATAGTTATAAAGAGGTGGACACTGAGTTACTGTCACGGCCTCGAATATGGCAGGCCAACTCGTGCATCGCTGAATCTAGATTCACCACCCTTGTTGCAATCATTGACAGTAATTTGTATGTGTTTAGTCGGGTGTCATTGCTGGTTAACATCGACACATATGTGTAATCAATTCGCAACAAGTATGTGTTATGTTGTGCCATTGTTTGAAATGCAACGTGTACAGTCGTGGGTATATACACAGAACTTCATTTTTTTACGGCAATGGGTTTTAATGTCAATATACTACATACACAGTATTCCGTTTGATGTGTTGGATATTACGTCACTTTGTGATCGCACAAAAAGATTAAACAACAGCGACACTAACCAACATCTAGCTCAAGTTGCAGCTAGAAGCAAAGTATTATGTTGTCGCGGAAGTTAATCAACAATACGTATTAATGTCAACGATGGACGTGGACATCATCAGAAGGGTATATAACACTGTCATTAAAAAAGCATGTAACCACCACCCAGCGTTTAGTAGTTGAAGAGGCTGCAGTCAGAAGTTGAAGAAGCTGCAAGTATATATCATCGTACTGTTATTCAAACAAACGTTTTGAAACAATCTAACATGCCACCTGTTCCTTCTTTTCTCTCTATCTTTATACTATTATGTATTTCAATAATTGAATAGTGAATGTCAATACTTGTTAGTGGTAACGAGGACGGTAACAAGGTAACAAGATAAGTGCTATATTGAATGTGCAACTGTTGATGAAATAAACAGTGTACCGCTATGCCATAGATGGCCTCTAACAGTGTTGCTCAATGTCAGGGATATCCACAAAAGGTGCGTTAGCGATGTACATGCACAGCATAAACAATGTCAAGAATGGATTTAAACGTTGTGTAACAGTGTCCAGCAGCATGGACATACACACTCTGTAACAATGACTGAATTTTGGTGAGGAGAACTTGGTTTTCGGTGTGAAACACAACACGTTTGAAAACATTACATCTCCCCAAAGAGGCCTGTCGTAGAGCTGCCACGTGATGCAGTAAGCGTGAATCCAAGATCAAACAAGGTCACCATCAAACGAAAATGTTTCGAAATTGCGCGGTTCCGCAAACGACTTAACATTAAAATATGTACGCGACCATTGCAATAGCAAGACGGCCAAGTAATACATTTTTGTCTCCTCGTCAAACTGAGGTACGATATGGAGGTGTTACCTGATATGGTACGAGTGGAGCGAAGGTCAAACAAGGTCATTGTGATTTGATGAATATTCGATTTTGTTTGCAATATCACGAAAGTTATAAAGTTACAATAACCAGGTGACTACTTAATTTATATGTACGAGTCATATACTCTGTGAAAGAACCATTTCTCCCTGTCAAAAAATGAGATATGACACGTAGCTGTCAGTTGAAGGAGTAGGTGCGGAGCGACGATCAAACACAGTCACCGTCAAGTAATCAATGTTCGAAATTGTGTCATCCCGCAAACGTCATACAATATTTATGTCGCTGGATTCCAATTTAAAATTGAACCGGATGTGCACATGATCAATTGAAACAACACGGATATTGTAGAAATACTGGCCTGTTTAATTGCTGTCATCAAAAAACAAACAAATCCTAGTTACTAATCCCACATTTGCAACTTAACGACTAGACATTCTACTACATGTACGATTAAGTCCAACCATGCTAATCCTGAATATAAACCTAAAAACAACCAAATGTGGGTGCAACCATCATTCTGCTACTGTAAACTGTAATAACAATCACTAGTAGCGGTAATGTAGTCAGCACTAGATACAAAAATGACAATAAAAACAGATAAACATGAGTATGCCCCATACAATACATAATCTGCACTAGTCAAACAGTTGACTACACATTTGATAAAACGTAAAACACATTTATTCTATGACTATAATAATAGACGTATGATGTGAACAGATTGCGTCAACGTGAACTCGTATAAATATATAATTATTCATTCATATTGGCACCCAAATAGACCAGTGCAATTAAAACACAATATACTAACCAGAATGAGATAGAGGGAGGGTTGGTTCGCAAAATTTGAAGATGACCACAGAACCAAAATCTGGTAAACATAGGCATCTATTGGACTGTGTCAGACGGGATTGTGGCATACCAATGTTAGTTCTCAACCATCCGTTGGGGTCACTTTAGTTGTCTCCAAATACGCTAGGCGTCAGCTCTACAAGCAATATATGAGGATAAATATATTGAGTAATAAAAAATATAAGTACAACGCCAAAAACCCATCTATAAATAACGGTGTTTTATGTCGCTGGATTTACATTTAAAATTGAATCGCATGTGTAAATGATAAATTGAAACAACAAGGCAGTGATTCAAATACTGGCCTTGATTGCTGTTTAATTATTGTCATAAAACATACAAACACATCCTGGTGACTAGTCCCACAGGTGCATCTTAACAAGTAGACATTCTACTACATGTTGGATTAAGTCCAACCACGCTAATCCTGAATATAACCCTAAAAAGCAACAAAATATGGGTGCCACCGGCCACAAAGCATCTGCAAAACAGATGGTGGCAGCGTCATACACAATAAATGGCTGCGTATATCTGCGTTACCTATATATTCATGGCAATGTCGTATACCTTTCAAAAGCCAACTGTCTCCCCGTAAACCTGGCGTACGACTGGGAGCTATCAAGTGATGCAGTAGGTGTGTAGTGAATATGTACTCACACACACTCACGCATCAATACGCCCCGCACACACACGCGCGCGCGCAAACACGCACACACACCATCCAGTGTCATTTAAAGCAGTCTGATACAAGAGTTAAACAGTAGCGCCCTCTGTGAGATAAAGTGAACCCCTGTCCCCCTGTGTGTGTTGTAGCCATGACGAGTTGTTGGCCATCAAAGCTATCTATACCGGCATGTGGAAGCAGTAGCTGAGGATAGGAGCCGAAACAGAGACAGATATATCTAGTGGTGACGAGAATGCAGACGGTGATGACACTAAAGTGTCTGACAGCCGAGGTCACTAGCTACAACGTGCAGTTTCCAGTGTGGCAATTTTAATCACAGAGTCGTCATCAATACTACAACGAAGACATTGACCTGGACTTGAAATGAGAGAAATACTTGTAAATAAAGAGAACTTATTTGGATGCACGGAACAAAATAGTGTGAATATTTTCTGTAGCAGTCTTTGTGTAGAGTTGGGTATGCTGACGGAAGCAGAAATCAACAATGTGTTGTGTCAATAATTTACGTCCGTTTTTATTACAACTGTGTATTGTTAATTTTAAGATTACGGAAATTACGTTAAACGATTTGTTGTATTTTGTAAAGTTCATATGCCACCACATAGTTTTCTCATTGCAGTATTTTATCTATGGGAAGTTGCATAGTTCAAATGTTTAATGCTTGTTTAAGGGGGGGGGGGCTGTATATAATTTATCCTACCAAGATTTAGTTAAAATTACGGTCGCTGTGGACATGAGGCGCCGGGCGTTTCCCCGGAAGTAAACATAAAGCTCGTGGTTGCCATGGGCTCGCAGATCGCTGGTAAATCGGCGATAACGTCTGCGCGCGCAATACTTCCGGTAGCGTTTACTTCCTTCTGGTTGGAAGGGAGAATTACCTGTGCGCGCGCAATCCCGATAACTTCATTCCGATTTGAAAGACAATATTGCCTTCTTGTTAACGCACGCCTTTTTCAAATATTGAAACGACTATGGCATTTAAGAACAATTTTGGATATGCCCATGCCTCGTCTACCTGTTTATTATACACTATATTAGGTAGTCTCTTTCCTCAAATACTCCGTACGCTTCGCTAATTTAGCCAACATTGAGACTTTGGATATCGAATTGTGCTGATTTGGTAACGAACATGCATGGTGTGCCAGTGTATTTGAAATCGGACGACAATAAATGCGTATTGATTGATTTGTAGGTAATGATTGTAATCAATATTGATTGCGGTTTTCTCACATTAGTCGCATTCAGTTGATTTATTCAGTACATTTCATTCTTTATTGATTATGAAAGAGTTGTGGCTCTGAAAAGAGCAGGTTTTTTTGTCTGGTCTTGCTTGGCAAAGGCGATCACCACGCTGTTACCCCAATGCAGCTGTGGCGTCTCACTGCGGTTTTCTCACATTAGTCGCATTCAGTTGATTTATTCAGTACATTTTTATTATTCACATGTATACATTTCATTATTTATTGAACACTGATACGATGGTAGCAAACTCTCGTATGAAAGAGTTGTGGCTCTGAAAAGAGCCGTTTGTTTTTTCTGATCTTGCTTGGCAAAGGCGATTACCACGCTGTTACCCCAATGGACCTGTAGCGTCTCATAATTTCGTCCTGGTTTAATGGTCCGACTACAGGTCTGAGTATACTGACTGCAGGTTTGACTATACTAGCTCCCGATCTTACTACACTAGCTGCAGGTCTGACTATACTAGCTCCCGATGTGATGGCACTAACATCTGGTGTAACTACACTAACCACTGGTTCCACCATTGCATCCAACAGGTACGAGCAACATCACTTGTCCTTCCTGAATATTAGCAAATATTTTTTACGAATTTCTGCATACAAATTTGCCTCCAGTTGTATGTCTGATGCATACCACACCCATGACTTAGTATAATGAAATTCTGCATTAAGCATTATACTAATTTGATACAAAAGAGAATTTGAGAGCCAGCGTTCACCAAAAAGGAATGTCAGATCTTCAGTGTTATACCGGCTACCTGCTATAGAGACTGTCTCATTTACAGCGTGGTCCAGAACTATCTGTAAACACGAATGCAAAAATCTCGGAGGCAGGGCGATGGATATGCCAGCAACACTGATGATGACGTGGTCTTCCAGCTCGTCAACATGTAGAGTAGGTCCAGCTGGATGACCTGAACCGGGCAGCTGGTACCTCCCATACGTGCGGACGGGAGCTGGTTCCTGCCTGTAGACGGGGGGAGGGGATAGTGGTGTCCTGGAGGCCTTGGCTCGCGCCTTGGCCTCCATACGCTGGCGATGGTCTGCACGTGTGCGGGACATCTCTGCAACCATGTCCGCCTTCCTGCAATTACAGTCACACACACAACTTATGCATTTGTTTTAAAATATATATATAATTCCCAATATGCACCTGTTTCATGTACACATGGCTGAAACGTAACATACCACATTCGTTGTAATAACAGTTTTCAACATTAAAAACTTCTAAAACTACACGCAATATACAATACATAACTTGTACAAATATATTAAACACAATATTAATAACAACATGGAAATATATCTTTAGAAAGCAATCTCATTCATTTTTTTTAGTTATATATTAGTATCATCAGCAAACAGTATAAATATTACAAATATCATTTATATACAATAAAAAGAGTTTTGGGCCCAGTATTGAGACTTGGGTACTCCACATGTCACTTTTAATAACTCAGAGTTATACTTTCCACTCTAGAAACAAACGTACTGTTATTTGTACTTACATGAGCTGGCCTCGTCTGTCACATGACAGCATCAACGCGGCTGGCTGCAGTCGGGACGGATGGATGCCGTCGACGCTGAAGTGTCTGGGTTGGGAGAGGGTGCAATCCCAATCCGAGAAATACACGCCAGGGATCGGTGCAGCAATCTGGTGCAGCCGCAGGTTCCACAAGAGGCCAGTCTCATGCAGGTCGTCACTGTACAAAGAAAAAAATGAGTATCTACATTTTACTAGTACTCATTTAAATATGTAACACCTGTGTGAATACGGAAGCTTACTATTTCAACAATGGTAGCAGTATCACTACATTTCACTATACAATAAAACACTGTATTACAACTACCACTGGTACAAAACAAATTATTACACAACACATAGTGACCTGTGACTGTCAGGCTGGGTCCATATTGTTCAGAATCAAATTAATCTAGATGCCACAAAACTCTCGGAAGAACAGAAGAAGAAGGTACAAGCACTGTGTCATGATTTCGGTGACATTTTGGCCTCTCGGACAATGGAGCTAGAACAAGCTGGAGGAGTGAATCAGAAAATTCGACTGATAGATGAAACACCATTTCAAGATAGACCGAGACGCATTCCTCCAGCAATGTACGAGGAAGTTAGACAATACCTGAAACAGATGTTGGCACGCGGTGCAATACGTCATTCGCACAGTCCATGGGCCTCGAATGTAGTCTTAGTGCGGAAGAAGGATGACAGTGTGCGCTTGTGTCTGGACTTCAGGCGTTTGAACAGCCGGACAATCAGAGACGCGTACATGCTGCCTCTCATTGAGTCGACGCTGGACAGGCTATCTGGCACATAATGGTTTACATCATTAGACTTCCAGAGTGGCTACTGGCAAATAGAAATAGAGGAATGTGATAAAGCCAAGACTGCATTCATGAAATGAATGCAATCGAATGCCGTTTGGTCTCACGAACGCTCCTGCTGTGTTCCAAAGGCTTATGGAACACACTCTGGCTGACTTGACCAATGTGTTGGTCTACCTGGATGATATCATCATTCATTCACGGACATTTAAGACTCACCTTGAACATCTGCAGGCTGTGTTTACTAGCCTGCGAGCAGCTGGTCTGAAATTGAAACCTGCGAAGTGTCATCTTTGCCAAGAGCTTGGGAAGTATTTAGGCCACATCATCTCGGATGCAGGGATCGAAGCCGATCCAGACAAAATAGAGAGTGTAAAGGCATGGCCTATACCGACAACCGTACATGAGCTTCGCCAAGTGCTTGGGTTTTTCGGCTACTACCGTCGCTTTGTGAAGGGTTATGCCGAGATATTCAAGCCCTTACACAAACTGTTAAAAGGGCAGGAAAACAAGACATCTGTAAATAAAACCACCAAGATTGTGATGACCACAAGTGCAATCGCTGCATGTAACAGACTGAAGGAAAGACTGATAGAACCACCCATTTTGGGATATACTGACTACAGTCTTCCTTTCGAATTACACGTGGATGCATCCCTACATGGCCTTGGAACAGTACTGTATCAGGAACAGCAAGGTCAGCAGCGAGTCATAGACTATGCAAGTCGTGCACTCACGCCAAGCGAGGTGAATTACCCAGCCCACAAACTTGAATTCCTAGCACTCAAGTGGGCAGTGTCTGAGAAGTACCAGGACTATCTGTACGGACAACAATTTGTGTTCATGACTGATAACAACCCATTGGCCTATGTCCTGACTTCTGCAAAGCTGGATGCGACAAGTCAACGGTGGCTAGCAGAACTTGCAACTTATGATTTCAGCATCAAGTATCGTTCGGGAAAAAATAATGCAGATGCCGATGCACTCTCTAGAATGCACACAAAGCCTGCACAAGGAGGACACTTACCTGAACCTGTGGTACAGGCTGTGTGTGAGATGGCAGCAATGGAAGAAGATGATGGCACATTTGGCCTGATTGAGGTAATGTGCTGCAGCCAAGCAGCTGTAACCTAAGAGGAGGAACTGGTAGATGCCGGAGGGACAAAGATCAATTACCCTAATTGGGAGCTCATCCAAAGTGAAGATCCGGTGATCAAGAAGATGCAAATGTTGCTGAGACATGGCAGCAAACCCAGTCTAGAAACAAACTAGAGCATGAATCACCAGAGTTCAAGATCTACCTAAAGGAATGGGATAAGCTATGTATACGAGATGGTTTGCTTCACAGGATTTATGTGGGCTAAACAGCATCAATGAAAACTATCATGGAATTGGTGAATTTTGTGTTGATGAAAGAGATGGCATAATATTGAAAAAACTTGGTGGTGTTGCAATATTGTGGAAATTTGACCTTGAAGTAGGCATCACCCCTCTAAAGTGTAACGTTAACTGGGTTGTTGGTGTCAAATATAATTGTGGCAACAACAAAATTGTAATTTTGTGTGTTTACAAGCCATACGAAATATATCAAAATAATGATGAATATCAGGAAAACATTAATATATATTATACAAGATTTAGAAACTACGTGTGTACTGGTGGTAGTACAGCCCTCTAAACTGCAACTGAATTGGTCGCATATGCGACTGTTTTTTTCTGTTTAGCGACTGACACATTATGTACGGTCGCCCGCTGGCGACCGCGACGAGTCTGTAATAACAGATCATGCGTCATTTTCCGTTTCATAAACCACGTGTTTCTCGGAAACACCGTAAACAATAATGACTTTATTGGCGATAACAAACATGATTACTTTGGAACAGTATTCGTTTATTTTTGTGAATTCATGACACAGTATTTTTTAAACGCGCAAGGACAAGGTAAACTGCTACGAAGTGTCATGGCGCCCGTGTTACCTCGTGTCAACCGATGTAAACGGGGACGCGAGCGGAAGGCGCTAATGTAAACCATTTCGCGATCGTTGTCTAGCTGTCCGCTAAGCGCATTGATTGATTGAAGATATGTTGCTAATTAAATGTAGTTGTCACATCGTTAGAACACAGCCTAGGTTACGCTGGCTCAAAGTGATATAGTCCGCGTTTCGTAGTTCTCACTAATTACGTTGGATGGCGTCATAATATTTGAACAAAATTGTCAGTGAAACAGCATCGGTGATTTAAACTGTTAATATAACTGCTTATATATTTTATATTTCCTAACGTATACATTTAGCACTGCTGCATTAGAAACAACCATTCATTTATGTTATTGAGTGAGAGGAATTATTTTATTATGTAAATTGATTATGTGCGGTTATTATTGTGGTGCAAATATTGCACAAATAAATGTTGTTAGAAAAATTAACCACACAGTAAAACAGTATTACCCGGTATATAGATGCATAGATCATAACATTGTGATATTTTAAATATTTGACTGCATGTATTTCTCAAAGTTAACATTGAAATAAAATATTACTTTTCTGAACAGAAATGGTCTTCGTTTTCACTTTAAACAGGAAACACGGAAAATGCGTCATTTGACACATAATTTGCCTTTTTCTGAAACAGAAATACGTCATTTGAAATAGAATTTGCCTTTTTCTGAAACAGAATTTTGAAATGGAATTGAAGCGGAATTTGCCTTGTTTTGAAACAAAAAATCAGACTGTTACAAGAGTTGTGGCCTTGATGGTGTGTATGCAGAACTTCTGAAGTACTGCAGTGAACGCATACTGCCATTACTGTCAATGTACTTCACAGGTCTGTTGGTGTGTGGCGTACTGCCAAGTTCTATGATTTCTGTTATATTAGTGCCCATAATCAAGGATAAATCCGGAAAGATAAACATTGATTTAAGGATTTATACAAAATGTGTTTCTCTTCATGGTCACGATATGTTTCTTGTGTCTACCTGTATTTTTTCAAGACAAACGTTACTCTAGTGAATATTCGTTCAAAATAGTGCACATATCAGTGTTGGCAAAACCTCTGCTTTACATATTTCCTGTCTTGGTCTATGTACGCACAAGAAACTTAGTGAAAAAATCAGGTTATAATCCATCTTTTAAATTATTTATAATTCTCCTTCTGGCAAGTGATGTGTAAATTAATCCTGGTCCAAACACGTTTCATGGCTGTGCGACTACCAATCTTAGATCTGTTCGTCACAAATCTACTGCCCTTTCTGATTTAATAGCAACAAGACATACTGATATGTTAGCAATGACTGAGACACGGTTGACAAAAAATGATACTGTCTCCTGTCTTGCTGACATCACTCCTCCTGGTTTTTCTCTACACCATCATCCACGCCAGTCAGATAGGGGTGGTAGTGTCGCATTTCTAATTTTTGATTTGTTCAAGGTAGAAATCCTTCATTCACCTGAATACCACAGCTTCGAGGCATTATGTATATTAATAAAAGGTTCATATTTGTCTGCTAATTTTATTTGCATATATCGTCCTCCTGGAAACACAAGTAAATGTTTTGATGAATTTCAAGATTTTCTTGAAAAACATTACAATTACATGTATAATTATATATTCTAGGTGATTTCAATATTAATGTTGATTTACCTATCCTTAATACTAGGTTATTCAAGGATGCGCATCAAACATTTGACTTACAACAGCATGTCACATTCCCTACTCATATCTATGGGCATTGGCGCGACTTGTTTATCACTAGGTCAAATTGCAATAACATCAAGGCGGTATCTGTTACTGATGGATTATCAGATCATCATACTGTAATTATTGATCTGTGTCTCAGAGTCGAGTCAAGATCAGCAAAACAATGTATTAATTTACGACCGATACATGACATTAATATAGACATTCTTCGTGAGGACCTTGCAAATTCAGATCTCTTAATTCATCCAAAAACTACACTGTGTGAGCTAATACACCAGTACTACGTTACACCAAGTAATCTTCTTGATAAACATGATAAAACCTTGCCGAATGTGGAAATCCATCAATAGTATCCTTCATCGGGAGAAACCAAAACTATAGTCTGATACCTCTTCATTTTTTCAAAATGTTTTCAAAATATTTCACGGATAAAATTGCTTACATTCGATCACGTTTTGTTATTATTGACGTGGATTACAAGTTTACTGAACAGCCGATTGTTGATATTACACTGCAATATTTTACACCTGCAACTACAAGTGAAGTTCGCACTATCATACAAAAGTGTTCTAACAAATCGTGTGGTCTTGACCCACTTTCAAACATTTCTACTGAAGAGTTGGATTGATCAATTGGTTTACCCTATCACAAATATTAAAAATATGTCAATGCAGGATAGTGTTGTTCCACACGAATTCAAGCAAGCTCTTTTCAATCCTCTTATTAAAAAACAAAGTCTGTGCAAAAATGACCTTAAAAAACCGTCCAATTTTAAATCTTAATTTTCTATCGAAAGTATTGGAGAATGTTTTTGCAAATCGACTCATGAACATATTTATTCTCAACATTTATTAAATGATCTACAACCTGCATAGAAGCGATTTCATTCAACTGAGACGGCTCTTCTTAAAATACACAATGACATTATATGCGATATGGATAATAGCAAATTGACTGCTCTCACCTTATTAGATCTATCAACTGCTTTGATACAATATATCACGACATTCATTTACATCGCTTTAATAGACATTTTGGTATATCTGGCATGGCTCTTCAGTGGTTTAGTTCATATTTTTCAGACCGATACCAAAGCATTAACATATCTGGCTCACTGTCTTGTCCAGAATAACTTCCATTTGGTGTCCCACAAGGTTCTGTCCTTGGCCCTGTTCTGTTTAGCTTATACACTACATCCCTTATTCGAGTCATAACTTATCATAATATAAATCATCATTTGTATGCTGACGACACACAGGTATATATATCACTTTAACCAACTGACGCACATACATCTCTATCAACTTTAAATGATTCTTGCTGTGGATGGAAGCAAGTAAATTGAAAACAAATCCAGATAACACTGATCTAATTATTATTGGCACAAAACAACAACGGAATAAGATTGTTAACTACATTCCAGTTAAACTGCTTGGTAATTATACATCACCATCCGATACTGTTCGTAATCTATGTGTTATCTTTGACAGTAATTGCAGCTTTAAGCAGAACATTTCTCAAGTATGTAAATCCTGTTTCTACCACATACGTGATTTCCGCCAAATTCGGCGTAATTTGTCTTTATCTACTGCTAAGACAATATCAGTATCTCAAATTAGCAGTCGCCTTGACTACTGCAACTCACTCCTAAACGATATTGCTAAAAAGGACTTAGCTAAACCCCAAAGCGTACAGAATTGTTTAGCACGTGTAGTACTAAAATCACCTCGTTTCTCACCATCTCTTCCCCTACTTAGACAGTTGCATTGTCTTCCAGTTACATATCGAATAAAATTTAAATTAGCCACTATCACATACCATACCCTGTCTATGCAGCACCCATCCTATTTGTTTAGTCTCCTTCGTTTTTCCGATATCCCCAGGAATCTCAGATCATCTGTTTCACAACGACTTTTTGTTCCGAAAACCAAGCTTAATATCGGCAAACGTGCTTTGTCTGTAGCTGCACCCACAATCTGGAATCAACTCCCCATCGCTTTAAAATCATCTGAGACTATAAATATCTTCTGTAAAAAACTAGACCGTCGGCGGTCCCTTGCTCTAATGACGACTCTTGCTTGTCCCTGTTAATGATTTTTGTATGTTGCGCCTCTGAGCTCAGATTCCTGGAGATTTAGATGCTATAGAAGTTTGCCATTATTATTATTATTAAAGACAACTACAGGCCTATAGCACTAGCAAGTGTTATGTCTAAAGTTTTTGAAAAAAATCTTTCTCAGCAGAATGGATGACTTTTTAACAACCAGTGACACCCAGTTTGGTTTTAAAAAGAAGCATGGCACTGACATGTGCATTTATGTACTAAAAGAGGTTATTGCTAAATGTCAAGCCTTAAATAGCTGTTTGCTTATGTGTTTTCTTGATGCATCCAAGACTTTTGACCGTGTAAACCATACTGTACTTTCTAAAAAGCTAATTGACAGAGATGTTCCTGGTGGAATTGTTAGCATTCTAGTGTTTTGGTATGCGAACCAACAAATGTGTGTCAGATGGGGTAGTCATGAGTCTGACAGTATTTATGAAAGTAATGGAGTTAGACAAGGAGGTATTTTATCCCCCTATTTGTTTAATGTTTAGTGGATGGTTTATCCACTGTAATTAATGGTTGCAATGTAGGACGTTATGTAGTATATAATTGTGTAAATAATATTATGTATGCTGATGATCCATCCAGCAGGGGTTTACAGACCCTTCTCATGACATAATGTACAATGCCAAAAAGAGTATGGTCATGATAATTATAAATAAGAGTTGTAAGAATGTTAAATTTCCACGTTTTATGCTTGGTAACGACAAACTATGTGAGGTAGAATATGTAAAATATTTGGGTCATATCATTTCTAATAGTATGCTAGATGACAATGATATATGTAGACAATGTCGCCAGTTGTATGCACAAGGCAACATGATCATAAGAAAGTTTCATATGTGTTCAAATGATGTAAAGAAGACATTGTTTACTACTTTTTGCTCACCTATGTATACTGCCCATCTATGGCGGAATTTTCATAACTATGCTATCAGGAAATTGTTCGTCTCTTACAACAATATATTTCGAATGGTGTTAGGATATGACAGATATTGTAGTGCTAGTGAAATATTTGTTAACAATAATTAACTAACTGTGCTGCAAGTTATTAAACATTTGACACATAGATTTATATGCCGACTGCAGTTATAAAAAAACATATTGATTCGTAGCACTATTATTAATGATGTGAAATATATGTCTAGAATATGGAAATACTGGTTAAATTCCCTGTATATACATTTTGTTGACGGGTGATTTTTCATTCTGTACATTGTAACTATTGTTCATTATAGAACCATGATAATGTACTTGTATGTTGCATGGAGTCTGTGAATAAAGCAATTATTATTATTATTATTATAACACAGCTGACACAACTGCACTGAACCAGCTCCTGTCCGGGTAGTCACATTTAGCCACCCAGTAATTTTCTGGTGCCATGGTGAAATTTGTTTATTTTTGTTTTCCGTTTTGTATCTGGTATTTGAGATAACGTCACATAGAAGGACGAAATTGTTGGTACTACATAATTTACATCACCCAAGTTTGTGTTGCTTACGTCAGAGCAGCTGCTATGGTAATACATTTTACTGGTAAATTTTTCTTTTATTTATGTGTCAGTGTCGGGGAAAAAGTGCGTACTGCTTGTCAGAAATACAAATAATTGGTGTCCCAATACATAGGGACAAACAATAATTATAATTACAAAGTTGTCCCAAAACCTATAATATTCTTTGTAGATTTTTAGGGTGTCCCAAAACACACGGTGTCCAAAATATACAGTAATTATGTTATTCAATAAATATAGGATAAAAATGAACATAAAAATGCAACCAGATGAGTTTCAAACATTGACTGCATTATACATATTTCCAATCCACAAACAACATTGGCCTGTTATGTTTGCCCACATATTGATTTGTTAACCATTTCAGTACGACAGGCCGGTTTTCCGGCCGCACTGTCTGTGACGTGATGTCTGCTATTCAAATCGTTTTTATTCATAATAATCCACCAAGTGGAGCCACTTGTTGTATATGGTTGTCAAGGCGAATAAATTAGCTATTGAGCAGTGGTCATTGTTTATTATCGCACAATAATCGTTGATTGCTCTGGTACCATGGAGAAATTTGTTTATTTTTGTTTTCCGTTTTGTATCTGGTATTTGAGATAACGTCACATAGAAGGACGAAATTGCTGATGCTATATTATTTACATCACCCAAGTAATACGTTTTATTGGTAAATTGTTCTTTCATTTATGTGTCAGTGTCGGGAAAAAAGTGCGTACTGCTTGTCAGAAATAAAAATAATAGGTGTCCCAATACATAGGGACAAACAATAATTACAAAAGGTGTCCCAAAACCTACAGTACAGAAAAATAATAATCTTTGTAGATTTTTATGGTGTCCCAAAACATACGGTGTCCAAAATATATGATAATTATGATATTCAATCAATATAGGATAAAAATCAACATAAAACTACAACCAAATGAGTGTTAAACATTGACTGCATTATACATATTTTCAATCCACAAACAACATTGGCCTGTTATTTTTGTTTTGTCCACATATTGATTTGTTAAAGCACACCGTACCGTTTCAAAGTTGAGCAGAGAGTCGACACCATAAGCAATAACCAAACAGCATGACCTCAGATCACACAGGAGCATGGTGACAAAGACACTAATGTAAATACAGAACAATGGTCACAAAGACATTAAGTTAGTGACAAGAAACATTAACTGATATATTGGACCATGGTGACAGAGGCACTTACCGAGATACTGGACAATCGTAACAAGACACATTATCTGAGATACTAGACCATGGTGACAGAGGCACTCCCTGAGAAACTGGACCATGTTAACAGAGGTACCTCCTGAGAGACTGGACAATGGTGACAGAGGCATTCACATAGAGAGATGACCATGGTGATGGAGTTAACAGGATGGAGAACCACGGTGACAGAGGCACTTACCTAGATAGAGGACCATGGTGACAGAGGCATTTACCCAGATAGAGGACCATGGTGACGAAGACAATGAAGGCAAACCAGGCATTGAACTGCGTGAGAAAATAGACAACAGCGATATCTATGTCGATGATGGTTGTTGGTGCAATGTTGAACACAATGTAGCTGAAACACATACTAGGGTTAAGAGACATCAACCACAGGCTGTCAGGGGCTTAGCTAGAGACCCGTCTGTCAATCTTCAAGACTGGCAGATGACTGGCCAAGACGGGTAACTACAACTTACAAAACTGGTTGAATTTAGAGTGGGCAGCTGACTACTAGACTAACTAATGATTCCAAGTCCAAAGGCCCACATCAAATACTATCACTGGCACAACACATCAGATAGATCAAGATCAATTAAATAAACGGCCCAAATGACACCGGTTTGTCATTAAAAAACTTAACTGGCCAGTAATGGCTGTGATTAACGTGAATGGCTTCCTCGGAAGCTTAAAAGGAACACTTCTGTCTAACTCAAGACTGGCAAAACATTATTTCTGGCTAAGGGCCTGTTGACTGTACTGCTGGTCATATTTATGTATCTACATTTAATGAGTGTTTTGTTCAAATCTATAAACAATTACTAACGATTTTTGGATAACTATCTTAATGGGAAACAAAAGGCATCTTTTTTGACTATGAGAGTTAATAAAATTGCAACTACATTCAAGAATATTATGCCAGTTGTTTACTAGAATAAACTCGTTGAAGGCACAGAGGGGGTGACTTGGAGAGAATGGCAGAGAGAGAGAGTGGGAGACAGATAGAGAGAGAGAGAGAGAGAGGGGGAAGGGAAGGGGAGAGGGCGGAGGGAGACAGAGAGTGAGCATAAGAGAGAACATGAGAGAGCATGAGCAAGAGTGACAGAAAGTGACAGAGAGAGAGAAGAAAAAAGAGAAAGAAGAAAAAGGAGAGTGGGGGAGAGGGGGAGGGAGAGAGAGCAAGAGACAGAGAGAGAGAAGAAAAAGGAGAGAGAGTGTGAGATAGAGAGACACAGAGAGAGAGGGGGGAGGGGGAGAGAGAGGTGGCAAGAAAGTGTGAGAGAGCAATAAAGTGACAGAGACAGTGAAGAAAATGGAGTGAGAGAGACAAGAAAAGGGAGAGATAGTGAGAGAAGAAAAAGTAAAGAGAGAGAGAGAGAGGGGGGGAGCGAAAGAGAGTGAGTGAGAGAGCGAGAGAGAGTGACAAAGAGCAGGAGCAGGAGAAACTGAGCGCGAGAGAGAGAGGTTGAGGGAGAGAGAGAGAGAGAGAGAGAGAGAGAGAGAGAGAGCAAGAGCGAAAGAGACAGACAGAGAGAGAGAGAGAGAGAGAGGGAGGGAGGGAGGGAGGGAGGGAGGGAGGGAGGGAGGGAGGGAGGGAGGGAGGGAGGGTGCGGTCTTGTATAGCACACCTGTTATGTCAAATCCTTGCATCGCACACCTGTGATATCAGTTTCACATGGCATCCTTGTGATGTACCAGTCTCTCACAGTGCACTGGTATTGTCACAGTCTTGCTTAGGGCACTGATAATATTGAAACGAAATGTAATTATTATGATATGCCTGTCATTGAACAGAAGTCTAGGTTAACCAGTTTATTATAAAATTTAAAACCTGTTGTAATTACAATGTACAGCACTACAACAAATTTATGACTTTAGATGAAAGAGGAATTGGCCAAAGCTCACCATATGAAATAAATCTCACCTGTGCAGGTGGGAAAATAACCCCACCCCGACTTCCCTGGTCGTGTACTGCTGCACCCAGATCCATAGGAAGCTGCGCAGGTTGTTGAGGAACCCCATGGAACCTGTACAGACGGATAGGGTAGAGGGGATACATGACACACAGATCTAACATAAAGCAGTAAGGATATATCAGACAGGTTTAGGAACAGCTGCGTTCACACTGAACAATGAAAGCCAAGTCTGAATGAATAGCCACATTTTAGATAACATTGTTCAGAAGGATTTTGGACATTTCTTATTCACACCAAATAACAAATATATATCAGTAATGCAAGCCACAGTGGAAGCCACAGGACCATAAGAACCGCTTCTGACCAAAGTGAAAAACTTAAAACCCCAATGGTTCGCACACAAGATTCTTACCAAACAAATATTAAACAAGGCATGGTTACAGTATGGACCTAATGATATTTAGGGCAAAAACACTTATAACTGAAACTGTCTACGGAATGTTTACAGCACGCACATAGTAGCACCAACAGTATTTTACTCTGTTACTCTAAATGTTCATACTTTAGTGTTATTGTAATACAACATTAATTATGACATGTAAGTACTGATAGCACACACGTACTCATACAATTACCATGTCATTGTATGCAAGAGACAAATTGTATAATAATCCTGGTAGAATAATCTAAATAAACTTTACTACGAACAAAACAACAACAAATATATGTATTAGTACAAATAAACATAGTTTTACAATGTAATTAAGCCAACTCGGCAGAACCACCGCCTTGTAGGAAGCGTAGGAATACGTAGATGAGAATGTAGTCCCAATGGAACAGCAGTTTGCCGACAACGACCTGTTTGCTGTCGAGAGACTTCGTTGCCATTGTACTCGTCGCGTTTGTGATTGTCAGACTGTCAACTGGAAGCAACAACAACAACGTAAATCCAGGTCATTTCTCATGACGTGAACTTCACATGACAAAATACATGTAAAAGGTGAGTTCTTATATAGCACAATATCCAGTCCTCAGGACTGAGCAAATCACTTTACACTGTACTCCCTGGCAGAAATGTTCAATCGAACACCATCTCGACTTCACTGGAAGCATTCAGCCACACTGCAATTAATGCGCGAAGACTATAGCCAGGTACTCATTCATACAGCTGAGTGAACTGAAGCAACGTAGAGTACACAAATTTGCCCAAGGTTCGACACCGCCGCACAGGATTCGAACCCGCGTTCTCTCAGTCGAGAGTCCGGAGCTCTTACCGCTGCTACTTTGTAACAAATCACTATGCTTGTTAGGTCATACTGAATGTAGTGCATAGAGTGAAAAGCATGACCAATATGTAGGTGATTCCTCTCCACTCAGTTGACAATATCTGTGGAAGAACATTTGACAGGGACTAGGAAGTTAGCATCTTAGTGGCTGGGTTTTACACAAGAAACCATTCGGGCACCGCAGGGCTACAACTATGCAATATAAACCAGGTAATAGGGCAATTCTAACAGTAATATTTTCAACATGTTTAATACAGCCATGCAGAGATCAGCTGTTATGAGATGATAAGAACCCGGGCATCATGCAAGGGGTGGGTCCCTATTACACATATGTACAGATTTAAACTCACATCCACAAAAGATGACCGATACTGGCGTATGTTTTATATGGTATTGTTGAAAAGATTCACAACTCACCCCACCATGTGACCAATACTCACCTATGTACTTATATAGTATGGGGGTGAAGAGATTCACAACACGCCCCATTAGAAGCAGCCCAATGCAGCAGACGACGTCAAACTGTAGAATGACACTCTTCTTGGGCCACATGAACGGCCACACCATCTTGCTCTTCTCCACAGCCCCTTCCAGGTGGAGCTCTTTCTCGGTGATGAAGCTGCCGTTGACGTGGCACGTCCAGGAAGCCGAGCCTGTCATGTGACACAGCAACGTGTGGAGTTGACATCAACTTTATAAAATCCCACCCTGGTGATTTGATGTGTCATGGTCATTTTTATTCATTCCATAAATGGAAAATACATTTGATCATATGACTGCAAATAAAATTATTCAATCAAAAGAGTGTAGAACAACAATAATGTACATGCTATGTTTAGCGACTTAAATTATTTAATCATGCAAGATCATTAATCAAAGTGACTTTGGTTGTAACAAAACCTCTTGTTTGATCAGGTTCATAATAAATAATGTTGATAAAATAAATATATTTTAGTTCGGATTAAACTACAACTGTAAAATATGTGCCTAATACAAATGAAAAAAAAAAAACACTGGCTGTATGATAAGAATTTGAAAGTAATAATCCCGGTTACAAAAATACTGTCAATACTTACTGTCCTCAAAACAAGAAGACACAAAGACCTACCTCCTGGTCGCTGTTGGCGTTGATGAGAGGGTTCTGTAGAGGAATACCTGGGGCAAGGAAACCCAGGCCAAACACCAGGGGGGTCGCCACATAGCGGAATATCCACAGCCCCAGTCGGATATTGTTTGAGAAACTAAAACAGACCTGAAGAAAAGATCAGGATTTACAGAGTTTGTCTGTGATATATCAAAAAACATAATTTGATTCGCTAAATATGAATACGTGTTTACTGTTAACATATATATTTAACAAGGGCTGTGATTAAAATTCAACCATTTCACAAACTCGTCTAAGAGAATTTGTGAAATTTTTATACAATTTCGTAGTGAAACAATTCAACTGTTTTGAAACTAATAAAATAACAACTGAGCATTGCCTTATTATATGTTATCATATAGCACTTAAACAAATGGCAAACCTGCCATAGGAGAAGGGCGGGCAGCCGGAACCACTAAAGCGCCGTCGCTCTTGTATCGATTGTCTAATAGTTAGTGATATCGACTACAGTTGGGATAGAAGGGGAATTTATCTGGCTATCAAATAAAATTGGTCTAAATCGTGTCGTCTGTTTCGTTCCGGAGGTGTGAATGAAAAATCAAGGTCGTGTAAAATGTTCCTTTTATCCGATACTTTGGGTAAAAGAAACCTTTTGTGGGGGTAAAAAGAACCGCGAGTGAGCAAACCGATAGAACTTAATTGAACAGGTCCAATTACACTCCAGACAAATTTTCTGCAATTTCGAGCAAACTTCAAATAAATCGAAGTACAAAACTGATCCTCAAGAGTTGAGAATCGGATACCAAAGGTTGTCACTTAAAAGGTTGTGTCTGTACCTAGACTCTGTAACAACGGTCGAACTTCCAAACACATCAAAGGATGTCGTTTTGCCCACAAGTGGATCCTCTTGCCCGGTTCCTTTTGCCCAGAGCACATGGTGCGGACGAACGGCCACCCGGTGGGTTATTGTAAAACTAACTAGCCAAGTTTTATGTCGGAATTTACAGTACCAACTAACGTCTAGCACTTGGAGTAAGTACCAACTAACGTCTAGCACTGGGAGTAAGTACCAACTAACGTCGAGCACTGGGAGTAAGTACCAACTAACGCCTAGCACTGGGAGTAAGTACCAACTAACGTCTAGCACTGGGAGTAAGTACCAACTAACGTCGAGCACTGGGAGTAAGTACCAACTAACGCCTAGCACTGGGAGTAAGTACCAACTAACGTCTAGCACTGGGAGTAAGTACCAACTAACGTCTAGCACTGGGAGTAAGTACCAACTAACGTCTAGCAGTGGGAGTAAGTAACAACTAACGTCTAGCACTGGGAGTAAGTACCAACTAACGTCTAGCACTGGGAGTAAGTACCAACTAACGTCTAGCACTGGAAGTAAGTAACAACTAACGTCTAGCACTGGGAGTAAGTACCAACTAACGTCTAGCACTGGGAGAAAGTAACAACTAACGTCTAGCACTGAAAGTAAGGACAATCGGAAGTCTCTATACGTGAACTTTATTCAGGAAAAGAACAAACCGCAAAAATGATAAGGAATATGGTGAAAAACTTACTTTCTTTTCTTGAATCGTAGTGACGTTGAGTGGTCGACTTCGAATGCATGGAGTGTACGCAGAGGATGGTGACGTAACAACCATATCAATGCCACCGCCAGTTCGCGGCCGTTATGAGTACTTGAGGGCGTGGTTCCTTTTACCTACAGGTTTCACTTGCCCGCCCTTCCCCTACACATATTTTGTTATTTATTTGTTTAATGAAATACTACTTACGTTCTGTTGATCCACCACCAGAGAGAGCTGTACCAGGAAAGGAATGCAATGTTCTCCGCAGCGAACGCTATCGTCACAAAATGAAGCACCACAAGTCCATGACTCCTAGTGGGAATACTGGGCAGCATGCGGCGGCATTCGATTGAGATGACGAGTGCAGCCAGGAGCCACGCTACGACCGTGAAGCATGCAGCAAGGATCTGGTATGGATACAACTCACGCTGCGCGATAATCGTCAACTGCAACACCACGCGTACCACTGCCTCAACTGCCATGGCGATTGTCAGTGACATCTGCAGTGTGTGTGTGTGTGTGTGTGTGTGGGTGAGTGAGTGAGAGAGTGAGAGAGTGAGTGAGTGAGTGAGTGAGTGAGTGAGTGAGTGAGTGAGTGAGTGAGTGAGTGAGTGAGTGAGTGAGTGAGTGAGTGAGTGAGTGAGTGAGTGAGTGAGTGAGTGAGTGAGTGAGTGAGTGAGTGAGTGAGTGAGTGAGTGAGTGAGTGAGTGTGTGTGTGTGTGTGTGTGTGTGTAACAACTGTGTCAGCGAAACTGCAACTTCACAACTGACACACTTACTCACAAAACACACACGTGCATGTTCATATATTGTATACACTCAGCCACAATCATATTTGCGTCGATGAGCGACGCTCATCCAAGCTCGGGCCATCCTCGAACAGCGATCTCCCTGCGACATCGTCCGACAGCGTGACCGAATGCCACTCGAGAATTCGTAGCGACTGGCGGTAAGCGTATACTGCCCGGCGTCGTCATTCGCGCGAATCCATTCATCCGACTTCTCGATCATTTGCAACCGGGCAAGACCACTCGATCGAAACACAGATGCGACTCGAAAATTCATAGCGGCCGGCGGTAAGCGTCTACCGCCCGGCATCGTCATTCACGCGAACGTATTCTACTGATATCGCAATCGTTTGCGACCGTGCGAGACAAGTCGATCATAGCACGGACGCGACTCGAGAATTCGCGGCGTACGGCGGCAAGCGCCAATTGCCCGGCATCATCATTCATGCGGCCGCTGTGATTGCTTCTGAGCTTGGCGTGATGACCTTCAACAAACGTTCGTATAGGTTCGAGATCGCTAGCCCAATGTAAATGTATATTTTCTAATTGAATGAGAAGATTGTAGACTTTTAGGTGGTTGAGTATCGGGGGCATCTGTAAACCACGGAACGAGATGGCATATGAGGTAGAACTGATGTAAATCTCTCTTGCATTCGATTTGTATTTCACATGAGACTGATACTTGACGCCTAATTAAATATTAAAGTAACACACCCTGTCCGGTAATATGAAGGCATAATATCTAGATTATGGTATATTTTATGCAATGGAACATCTCAGAACGACAGTAAAGTTTTGCTAGTGACTGCTGGAACCGCCAGTAGGTGTCAATCGTTCTGTCAACGATCCATATCATAACAGTGTAACTTAATCTATGCCTCCATATTATCGGAGATGTTGTATTATATCAATTATTTTTAATATGCGTGAAGTACAAGTCTGATGCGAAGCACACACCAAATGCTAGAGAGGTTTTACATTGGTTTCACAATGTTTTTTGTCGTTCCACGGTTTATAAAACCCCATATCAAGGGGTTGTAGCTGAAGCCTGAAGGTTCTTGGTGTAGGGAGGTCAGACCGATTTACCTCATCTTCGGACATGTTGTAATAATGGCTGCGCTGAAAAAATATTTTAGGCGGTGTTTATGAGCGGTAATAATTTTTTTTACTCTCGGTGTCATATTTTGGTTTTCTTGATTGATGCTTGCGGCCATCTTGGATTTGCGAGATTATGTTAATGAGTATGTCCATATTGAAATGTGATGAAGAAAGAGGAAATTCATAGGAAAATGAATCTGAAAATGTCATGGTAATCCGTCAATAAAAAGTTATAGTAATTATGGATTGAAAATGGCCTATGTTTTGTGAGTATTTATTCGAATGATGCGGAATGCATGTGCAGGTGGGTAAAGAATTGTGTCGACGATAACATGATTACATTGATGGCTTACCAATTGTTAGCGCAAACATGCACAGTGACAAGGTCCGTTCATGGAACCCCTGTCTCAAAAGACATTGCCATTTTGCCTTCTTCCCCGTACGGGTGGTACGCATAGTGCATCGTGGTATACAATGCACTCGGATAGCTATGTGATCGACAACGGGTGACTTTGATTAATACTGCCAAGTACCTATGCCTGCACCTGTGCAATTCATTGCTGCCATGTTCAATGTAACTGATTGATGTTTATATTAATTTATATATCGGTATTATTTTAGATTAATTATACTATTTTGGGGCTATTTAGCATACACACACTATTGTGGGTTGGTTACATTGTTACAATTTATGACAATTTATGTTTGACTTCATTTATTGTATTATTATTTGTTTATAAAATTATATTACACGACTTACTTTCATTGTGTATGTCATTACTGGGGTATACTCTGGGCCTCACCCAGGATCACATTTTTGCCAGTCCAATTTTGTTCCGACATGCTACGAAGCGCAGTCGGGCATGCGATCGGACGCGCGATCGAACGTATTAAATATTGAATGATAATTCTTAATTTGTATGTATTTTGTTGTTCAAAGCATGTGATTCACATCTTAATGCCACTTACAATATAGCACATATAAATTGTTTCATTAGAACACATTTAATTGCCACAATTTGTAATAATACTAACAAAATAATAACAAATTAGCAAACATATTTAATGTGGAATCCCAATTTTTAGATACAATTAAAATGCGTGTATACAAATTGTATACAAGGTTTAATGGACTATGGAAGGTAATATTTGGAATTTTAAAGCATTCGATTTGTTATTGTACAAGTACCATATGATAATATTAGAAACACAATAGTTCGATTTTTTATTTTATTTCTAAAACAAAATGTTAAATTGACAAATATATTTTTTAATAAGACACCATGCAATGTCCATAATAAGTTAGTTATTAATTAAAACATTGTGTATTCATGTTGCTGTGAATGTTTCAATTGTTAAACTACAAATCAGTCAGAACATTAATTAATTTAATTAGCAAGCGTTGATCCATGCTTTAGACTTAGTCAGTTAGACAATCCAACGGGTGACCAAACAACGCGGCGGGAGAAGTGGGACTCGTCACAGCAATGCGCTAAAAATAGCACAGACGTAACTAAATCTAGCACAGTCGCTGCACGTGCACAAGTTATCGCAATCCTGTCAAAAACTGATGCGACATCGTCGAACAAAATCTAGTTTCTGTACTTGTAAATCATGTTCAATTATCACAAAACATACATCATTTGAATAGTGGCAAACTTCGAGGCTACATTTGGCGGAGATGGGTCGCAGAAATTGGCGGTGTAGAAAAGTTGATAAACAAGTGGAATTACTGATTGATAAGTATTATTCTTGCCTTAACATCATTCATAAAGTAGCAATAACTATATATTGAGTAGCAGTTGTGCTAAAGTTAGTTAGATAACATATTTTAGAACACTTTAGTCTTGTGAGTGATAATAGGGTAAATTAGCCTACGATAAGTTTGTAAACAAGATTTAACAAACCTCATTATGTGGTAGAATATATAGGTGATAAAGTAACAAACATAAAACTACTTACATAAGATAATATCTGTGTAAGCCAGTACCTGCTAGACATTTTGATTGATTTCGTTGTTAAAATTAAGCATTTGCGATAACCGGGCGAACCAAGTTTATGTAGCTAGTGTCCCACGTATTCGCTAGGGCGCGGTATAACCTAATTAAATAAGGCAGTCTAGCGTAAACTAATTCATTGTATTTAAATTATGTCACTACTGGTATCGTTAGCATTTCTGATAGGATAAATAGTCAGCTGTGACTGAAATCAAAAACTATAACCGAAATAAACAAGGCAATCTTACGTAAAGTGTAACATTTGTGCACAGTAAACAGTCTTCTTAAAGACTACATTGACAGTGAATAGTGTAGACACAATTGATTAAACTAGTTTAAATAGCTAATTAGATTATTGTTATTAAATACATTCCGATATGGCGCCTTGCAAGCGGCAAGTCAAGGCAGAGACTCTTGGTGTGCGACGACTGCCATAGTTGGGTGGATTTTGCCCTATCCGGCTATGGGAATTCATGGACAGAGACCAAGGAAGAGGGATTCACCTTTAAGTGCGTGCTGTGGTGGAATGTCTGGAGAAGGAGGTAGCTAGGTTGGTAAATGATAATATCAGAGGGATTCTTAATGGCAGAAGACCTGAATGAGTATTTTTGTTCAATGTTTACTAGGGAAGATATTAGTTCACTGCCAGTACCAGAGGCTACGTTCAAGGGGGTAGAATCAGACTATTTAGGACAGTTAATTGTAACCCCGGAAATGGTAGCTAAGAAAATTAGGTCCATGAAGGATAATCAATCACCTGTAGTGGATGGGATTCCGCCCAAACTACTATTGAAATTGTAGAACAAATTAGGATACCAATTGCAACAGTTTTCAACTTGTCATTAGAAGATCGAGGGAGCGTTTCCTTTAGAATGGAAAGAAGCAAACATTATCCCGTTATTTACGAAAGGTTCCAGAAACAAGTCAGAGAACTACAGATCAGTGAGTTTAACGTCATTCATTTACAGATTATTAGAAAGACTAATTAAAGATCACATGGTGGATTTTCTTGTTAAACCCATCTCAACATGGGTTTCTAAAAGCGAGGTCATGCTTTACAAATATGTTATGTTTTTTTAAATATATCACTAAGTGGGTAGACGAGGGATCACCAGTAGCTATCATCTACTTAGATTTTCAGAAAGCTTTCGACAAAGTGTCACATTAAAGACTGCTTAAACTAAAGGACCATGGCATAGGAAATGGTTTAATTAACTGGATAGAAAAATGGCTAATTTACAGAAGACAACGGGTAGTAGTTGATGGGGAGGCTTCAAACTGGAAATCAGTTTTGATTGGGGTACCACAGGGATCAGTACTGGGGCCTATATTATTCTTAATATATATCAACGATTTGGACGATGATATAACAAGCAACGTGTTGAAATTTGCAGATGATACAACATTTTTTTAAAGGATTAAACGTGATCAAGATAGACAGCATTTACAAGATGATCTTGACAGGTTGATAAAATGGTCTGAAAAATGGCAAATGTAGTTTAATTTTGGGAAATATAAATGCCTCCACATAGGACATTGGAACGAAGGTGTACAATATACAATGGGAGGTTCTGTGCTAAGTACTAAGGAAAAGAAAAGGACTTAGGGTTAACCATGATTGCTGATATGAAGTTTTCAGAGCAATGCGGTATTGGCGCTTCAAAGGGAAATCAAATCCTTGAATTATTTAGGCGAAACATGACGTGTAAGGAAAAAAAGCTAATAATGCCGCTGAACAAAACAAAAGGTAGGCCTCATTTAGAAACTTGTATTCAAGCATGGAGGCCATATTGCAGGAAGGACATAGATATGCTAGAGAGAGTGCAGAGGAGAGCAACTAAAATGATACCAAAACTTGGGGATCTTAGTTACGAAATACGCCTAAAAATGTGGTTTAACAACATTAGAGTCCAGGAGATTGAGAGGAGATCAGATAGAAGTGTTTATCATATTGAATGGCTATGAAAATAGTGATAGACATATATTTTTCTCAGTTAAGAAAGATATATGGACCAGGTGACACGAAGTTACATTAGTAAAGTAGTAGAGTAGATTATATATAAGAAAGTTAGCATTCTCACAAAGGACTGTAAATTATTGGAACATATTATCTCCTGATTGTGTTGGTGCTTGTAGCGTGAATGTTAAAAAATAAAATCGACACATACCTTAAAAGGGCGGGATACAGGTAGATAAAAAGTATTGGACTCTCAATAAGCCAAAAGACTTCCTTGGCCACCTGCCATCTAGAGTTAATTTTCTGGATGGCAATCTTGTTAAATCTTGTTACATGGGCAAGACCTTGACAATGCATACCGCGGGTTAAAACCAGTGGCTGTGTTCGTGTACTCAACTTGTTCACCGACTACACTCAGTCTCACCTCAAGTCTTAGTAAGGTATGTGAACAAAAACATAACATATATTATAATTATCATCATTTAAATGGTGTCACACGATGGATAATAATATGTAGTTTATTACCCTTTTTGAATTATTTTTATATCTTCAATATTTACGGCGCTATTCAACTTTTATATCTTAAAATGGCATTTTTTCTCTATTAGTTTTCAGTCCACCTCTTGTGCACATGCTGCACAAGGACTGCATTTAATTGAAGGGAAAATAGTAATAACATTGGAACCCTTTAACTTACGTATGTGAAATCAAAAATGGTGGAACCCTTAAGGAAATGTCAATTTTGGTGACCTTGACTTGACCTTCACAGTAGACGTACATTCCACTTTTGACCAAGCTTTGGCCCACACCATGGGATTAATTCCTATTAATGACATACTTTAGCTGAAAATTAATTAGGAAATGAGCACTGTTAACGTTTGAAGTATGAAAATTGCCAATATAATTACTTTAATGCTATGCAACCTTTAAACGTCTATTAAACTTTGACCTATATTTCACATCTGACCTATATACCGGAATTTATGGCATAATTAATTCATAAATGCACCCACTGGAAGAATCATTTCCCTTTAGGAAATGCCAGTTTTGGTGACCTTGCCTTGACCTTCACAGTTGACCTATATTTCACGTTTGACCTAGATTTGACCTATATAATGGGATTAATTCCTATTAATGACATAATTTTGATGAAAATTAATTAGGAAATGTAATGTTATGTAAACATGTAAATGGCTATTAGAGCATGACCTATTTATTTGACAAATATTTCACATTTAACCTATGTACTGGAATTAATGGCGTAATTAATAAATAAATGAGCACACTGGACTTTTGAGGAATTACAAATGTCAAAGATAATAACATTTAAACTTGTAATTAAATGTGACCTTGTAAGTATAAACTTTTAATGCAACCTACTTTTTGACCTACTATTTTACTTTTGAATTATATACAACAATTAATTGCATAAATTAGTTGTAATTAATTAATAAATGAGCACACTGTAGCTTTTGAGGGATGGACATTGTCAATATATCAAATGTATTTTCAACAGTATTAATTTGACCCACATTTCATATTTGACCTATGTATTAGAATAAATTACATAATTTACACTAGTAGTACGAATTAATTCGGAAGTGGCGGAATCAACGTTTGAGGGATGGAAGTTGCCAATATATAATTTAATGCTATGTAATCTTGTACACGCCTCTTTTAACATGGCCTACTTATTTAACATAGTACTCATAGTTCACCTATGAACAGGGATCAGTAGAATAATATTTACCGGACCATTTTCTGCACTTGAGGACCTTTTACTGAAGAGTGCCTTGCAGATTTACATTGGAAATGTATCACTCCCCTAAATTTTGCCTGAATTCAAAATGAGTTCATCACGGAAATAAAAATAATACATTTTCTAGGTCAATCAAGTAATAGTGTGGGAGATTACTTAACTTGGCCCCTATAACTGAGTGTGAACAATCTTACAAAACATGATATCATTGGAAAAACATCAAGGCAATTTATTATAACATAAACAGTGAAGCACCATTCATAATTTTACAAAGGTTAATGTCCAAAAGACCAGGTTATTATATATTATATAAACGTTCATAATTTCACGATAGGTAACGTGCATAAGCCCGTGCAGTATGCACTGAAGTAAAGTTCACAACTTCACGATAAGTAACATGCATAAGTCCATGCAATATGCACTGAAGTTTGTAATTTGTGTGTGAAAGTCCACGAAAGTATGCACTGGGTTAGCTACGACACCAGCCACTTCTACCGTGATCAGAGAACTCTTTTCAGTGCACATGACTTCCAGTTGAGCAACGGATTTAACAAGATTTAACAAGATTGCCACCCAGAAAATTACTCTGGATGGCAGTAGGACAAGGAAGCCTTTTGGCTTATCGAGAGTCCAATACTTTTTATCTACATGTATCCCGCCTTTTTAAGGTGTGTGTCGATTTTATTTTTAAACATATTCACGCTACTAGCACCAACACAATCAGGAGATAATCTGTTCCATTCATTTACAGTCCTTTGTGAGAATGAGAACTTTCTTATATCTAATCTACACTGCTCCTTTACTAATGTAGCTTCATGTCCTCTGGTCCTTCTATCTTTCTTAACTGAGAAAAAAATGTTTCTATCAATATTTTCATAACCATTCAATGTTTTAAACACTTCTATGTGATCTCCTCTCAATCTCCTGGTCTCTAGTGTTGTTAAGCCACATTCTTTTAGGCGCATTTCGTAACTAAGATCCCTCAGATTTGGTATCATTTTAGTTGCTCTCCTCTGTACTCTTTCTAGCATATCTATGTCCTTCTTGCGATATGGCCTCCATGCTTGTATACAATATTCGAAATGAGGCCTCACTATTGTTTTGTACAGCGGTACTATTAATTCTTTTTTCTTATACGCTATATTTCGCCTAATTAATCCAAGGATTTGATTTCCCTTTGACGCTGCAATTCCGCACTGCTCTGAAACCTTCATATCAGCACTAATGGTTAACCCTAAGTCCTTTTCTTTTACAGTAGTACTTAGAACAGTACCCCCCATTTTATATTTTACCTCTTCATTCCCATGACCTGTGTGGAGGCATTTACATTTCCCAAAATTGAACAGCATTTGCCACTTTTCAGACCATTTGATCAACCTATCAAGATCATCTTGTAAATGCTGTCTGTCTCCATCACTTTTAATCCTTCTAAACACTTTTGTATCATCCGCAAATTTTAACACCTTGCTTGTTATATCATCGTCCAAATCGTTGATATATATTAAGAATAATATAGGTCCTAGTACTGATCCCTGTGGTACCCCACTCAATACCGATTTCCAGTTTGAAGCCTCCCCATCAACTACTACACGTTGTCTTCTGTCATTCAGCCATTTTTCTATCCAGTTTATTATACCATTTCCTATGCCATGGGCCTTTAGCTTAAGGAGTAATCTTTGATGTGGTACTTTGTCGAAAGCTTTTTGAAAATCTAAATAGATGATATCTACTGGTGATCCCTCATCTACCCACCTAGTGATGTCTTCCAAAAAACATAACATATTTGTTAAGCATGACCTCGCTTTTAAAAACCCATGTTGAGATGGGTTTATCAAGTTATGTTTAACAAGAAAATCCACCATGTGATCTTTAATTAGTCTTTCTAATAATTTGCAAATCACTGATGTTAAACTCACTGGTCTATAGTTCTCTGACTTGTTTCTCGAACCTTTTTTAAATAACGGTATAATGTTTGCCTCTTTCCATTCTAAAGGAACCACTCCCTCTTCTAATGACAAATTGAAAACTGTTGCAAGCGGTGCGCTAATTTGTTCTACAATTTCCAATAGTAGTTTGGGCGGAATCCCGTCCACTCCAGGTGATTTATTATCCTTCATAGCCCTTATTTTCTTAGCTACCATTTCCGAGGTTACAACTAACTGTTCTAAATAGTCTGAATCTGCCCCCTTGAACTTAGCCTCTGGTACTGGCAGTGAACTAATATCTTCCCTGGTAAACACTGAACTAAAATACTCATTCAGGTATTCTGCCATTAAGAATCCCTCTGATATTGTATTTCCAGCACTATCTTTTAGAGGACCGACCTTATCCTGAACTTTCTGTTTGCTTCGAATATATGCATAAAAACTCTTACTGTCATGTTTTATATTACTAGCTAATTTTTTTTCATAGCTTCTCTTTGAATTTCTAATTTCAGCTGTGGCTTGATTAAGTGCTTCTTTATAAATGTTGTAGTCTTCATCATTTCCAGTACATCTATATGACTTCCACATCATTTGTTTATACTGAATTTTTCTAATGGCTTCTTTCGATAAGTGTTTCTTTTTAGACCGTTTCCCTTGTTTTTTGAAAGGTACAAATTTATCGACTATGCACTTAATTTCACTATTTAAGATATTCCAGCATTCGGTTGCTGTCTTATTCTTCAGTGTGTTATTCCAGTCTATCTTTGCTAAATATTTCCTCATGTCCTTATACCTTCCTTTGTGGAAATTTCTCCTATACTGCTTTTTACTATTCCTTTCTGATTTTACTTTGATGGTAAAATGTATCTGGTTGTGATCACTACTCCCCAGTGGCTCACATATCTTGACATTGTCAACTAATTCTTTCTGTGAGGACAAAACTAAGTCTAACACATTCTCTCCCCTGGTTGGTTCTAGCACATGTTGAGAAAGGAAACTATCTTGTACTAAAACTAAAAACTTGTGGTCCTCACTCCCCATACTCTGTAGAGATTTCCATTGTATATGCCCATGGTTAAAGTCCCCCATAATAATACAGTTCCGTTTGCTTACTTCCCTTATAGCGTGAGGTAAACTATAGCCGCACTACCCATTTCTGCTGATATCACAGCTCTGCCAGTTGTTGAAGAATGGAAACATCCTAGTAGCGACATCTACAATTCTCAAAAGTCATATAGCAATGTTCTTCAAGTGTGCACATTGTTATTGCACATAAATTCGAGTTGAGCAATGGATATGAAACTACTATGATGCCAGACACTTCTGCAGAGATCAAAGAGCTTTGTCAATTCTTGAGCATTTGCCATCATTGTTGACATTGGTGCAGGCCCACAGCTGTTTCCTGTTAGGCACAGAATCATTGATCAGGTCAGTCACAATGCACACAGTTTACACCATAAGCTTAAAGCAGGCTTAGGTTGAAAACAAAATATTTATATCAAATTAAGTATTTCTTTGTGAGTATGCAAAATGTTGCAGTGATGCTTGACTTACGACAATGAAATCATTTTCAATAAATTTAAGTCAATAGTGCTTATAACATTTCAGAAAGGTCTGTAGAAATTGACGATGACCCGGACATTTTGGTTAAAAAGCCAATTTTTGTTTTAAGGTGACCAGTAGGGTTTCCTGAACTTCTAAGAAAAACCCAACCAAAATCAACCCTGGGGAACTTTGGTTTTACCCCAATCCTTGTTTTGGGGTGTTTCGTTCCAATTTCGAAGTTAAACTATTTGTTAGTCATATTTTTAACTGTTTCATTTATTGGTTAATACATTTGTAATTATATGTTTACTGGTCTGTTAAGCAACACATTAATGATGTAGTTTAATTAATCAAGTAAGTAATTAACCAATTAATTAGTAATATATTTCTTTTATAGCACTTTGTTCCAACGTTGTTCTGGGATATAATTAACATCTTGTTTAAGATCATATGAAAGTCACTTATACCTTAAACAGTGAATTGTATGGCATTAAAACTTGAATATAACTAGCAGAAATCATAAATGTTCTATCTGTAATCTTCTTATACATAGTTTGTTCAACATCATCATCAGCATTGCCATCGTCGTCACTGTCTGGTAGCTGTTCAAGAATTGGGCCGTTTGCGCACTGTCCTTGACATTTGCTGTGGACGCCACAGGCAAGACGCTTCTTTGAGCACTTGCAAGACACACAAATTATCTTGGTACTTGCAAGAGCAACGGATAGTTGTAGAAGATGTTCGGGTGCTGGTTCTTTGTCTGTGATGACCGGCACTACTGAGTGTGCGTAACAGTGGAAGCCATATTTATTTCTGTCCTATACCTTCTTCAGATTAATCCAAGTAGAAACCTGCAGGTGCACTCTGTGTGAATGGAAGTAGCATGCTCGACTTGTCGGCGGCATTCTTTCAATGGCAACATACTTTGATGAAATTATGTGCATGTATCGTAGACCGTCGAGACTTACATTTCAGTTGCTTTTGGTGTAAAGCGAAACCACATACTGCTCCCCAGCTGTTGCAATGTCGGTGCTCGATGCAGTGTTACTGCCGAATATAGCAACGGATGTTCTCAACTCTGTTGAACTTTCATTTGGTTGACTTTGCCAATACCACGGATAACTGGCGTTGCAGCACAGCCAGACATAGCGTGTGCAAATGGCAAGCACTTACACATCTCCTTTCCGAGAGCATATTGACCATCGTTGATACTGATTAGTTTTTGCTTGGTTTGCATGTAAATAGTGGACTTCTCAGGCGCATGGTAAAGCAGAATTACAAGCAGATATGTATCATCACAACGGACACATACGTTCTCGTGGGATTCTGCAACTTATAGGATACACTTCGCAATTGTGGTATCCGTATCTCCTTCCTCGCCAGCGTGGCGCAACTTGACACCTTCTTTCAGCAGGTAAGTAGAAAGGAGATTAATGAGTTACTCTGTGTTGTAGTTGTTTGAAAGAAAACTACTGTTGTCTGAAGGCACTGGAGTGTTACGTCCAACCAACACATCAGCGGAAAGGTTATTGCCCAATTTACGTCGCTTCTGTTCGGGTTCCTTGGATGTGAGCACTTTATAGCTGTAGAACACTACGAACCAGGCCCTATCGTGAGTTGCCAAGTGTAGAACATATATCACATAAGATGAACACACTTCATGAAAGGTACCTGTCTTTGGCCAGGGTATCTGATGCAGAACGGCACACCCACCCACAACTGTGGCTTTGACGTCGATTTCATCATTGCAGACAACATGGGGATCGAAGGTGGTGATGTATGAAACTAATTTAGACTTCACTGGCCTTCGCATTGTGCCATTGTCGTGGAATATAGCTGGGGCTACAGCTGCTAGCTCATGTGAGAAGACACTGCGATCTGGTGGTCCAGACGTATATACCCTGGACAATAGTCTCCGTCGACAACATGCGCACTTCTTTTCCATCTTTCAGTTTGACAGTTTTCATCATATCTGCAAAGGTTTTGACTTGGTCTGACTTCCTGAAAACTATGTCTCCGTACTTCTGATCTGTTCTCTACTGGTGGATTTTCTCTCTAATCAGCTATGACCTCAGTAGCAACATTTTGCAGGTGCTCGTCATTGTCAGTGGAAAATGGGTTGTGACTTCTCAGAAAAGACAGGAATTGGGCCAGATCAATGTTGTCCTGTTTGATGCGACAGGGAGTTTGATAATCGTAACCTCTCAAGGTCGTACGAGTTGGCATACATTCTGATGCAACAACCTGGTTTTTTGCCTGATATGATTTGATCACATTTTTTGAGGCAGTGTAAGTCTTTCCATATTTGTCATGGACATAATGATCACCTGCATTATTGAATTGTTCAGCCAACCCATCACCTCGTAGTTTTGACACCGCCACCAATGAATATATCCCTTTCTTTCTAAGTTTAACCATTAAGCCACCTCCACCTTCTTGACAAATGACAATGTGCTCCATGTCAGTGACCCGTTCCTGAAAGAGATGTATGACTGTTATTTAGGCAATCTTCATAATATGTCTATGTGTACTATAAATATGGGTAATATGTTCAACAACAGTTGCTAACTTTACTTTATATAATTACTCAAACAAAGATTTCGGATCTAAAATGCTATCTTACTAACTCTGAATTGTTCACTGATAAATTATTCTAGGTCTACCGTTACGCCTTGGCTACAAAAGTATGAAGAATGTCATGTTTGGCTTACCATACCGCACATTTTCAAATCGCTCAAGCACAAATGCATAATAATCCGTAACAATAATTACATAAATATAATTATAACTTTTCTAACAATTTGTAAGCAACTAATTAATACAATAGCTGTTATTTATTTAGAATACAGATCCATTATGTAAAATGTATTAAGGGGGGGTTTACGAAAACGGTTTGTTCTATTAAGTACTACGAATTTTAGTGCAATCAATTAATTAATTGCATATGTGATATTATCGCTCGTTTTTGGATTTTAAAACATTGGCTTTAGATACACAATGGTAAGATCTAATTTTGTGGCAAACACTTGATTTCTTATATTAGCGAGTTAATGGATACATAAAATACAAATCAACACAAGTATCTTAACCGTTAACTTGCTGGCCAGTGGAAGTCAGTGCGCCAAAACTCATTTGCAATTATGTATGGACAGCTAATAAAAGGAAAATGTTGCAAAAAGCGACTGCAGGGTACGTATATTGTTCAAAGAAAATCGAAGTTCCCCAGTTTTGATTTTGGTTGTTTTTTTGTCTGGAAGTTCACGAAACACTACTAGTCATCTTAAAACAAAATTGGCTTTTTAACCAAAATGTTTGGGTTTAGTCAAAATGTGCTGATTTCTACTGGACTAATATTACATGATAGATACATAAAAATGAGTTACAATTACAACATTACACGATATAAAAAATAAAACTATCAATTGGACAAGAAATGAAACTTTAACAAATGTAATATTAAAAACTTATGAACAAACAGTTTTATTATAACTACATTTCAAACAATTTGCTCCAAGAAATTTGAGATGAAAAACGGTAAATTTTACAAAACTTTTTTTTTATATTGTAAATTATCTTTATTCTTCACCACCATAATTCCTGAGTATTTATGGCATGAAATACAAACCACAAGATATTATGATTCACATAAAAACACCACAAACAAAACTGGAAATATTATTAAAAACATCAAAAAAATGGATAGGCAATATGACTATAGATTGAATTACAATATAGTGTTACAGGTGTCAGATGATGCAAATTAAAGTGGAAATATTAACTGTTCGTAATTTATATCATAAAAAATACTGATACAGACACAATAATAATATTCATGTATTAACTTTTATTAACACAACTTACTAAATATGAACTGTTGAAAATGTGGATTGTTCAGATTAAGAACGTTGTCGCGCTTACAATTTTATCCGGTCGTTACATTTTATCCGGGCGATGTTTATGTGCATATGTAAGGCATAATATTTGGAACCAGTAGATCACGTAGTGATAAATAATATCCAATAGTTAAATATGTTTCGTTTGTTATCGTAATACGAGCGTTATAGTTAGAGTACATAATTATAACTTGCTGTTGTTACAACAATCACAATAAAAATGTGGATGGCACAGATTACCCATACGTTAAAATGGCGCTGCGTGTCAGCGCATACATTATAAACAGCCGCTAATGCACCGACCAACATGCAAAACGCATGAAACTGGCACGCTACCGGTCATCTTAGATTAGTCTTCCTTGCGTTCCGCATGGATATACAAGGTTCACGTTTATACCATATGAAAGCTAGGATTCTAGTTTCACAAAAACACCTAAGCATTTTAAAGTTTTTAAGATACACGCTAAAATATATTAATATTTGTATAAATAAACACAACGCAAAGTTCACCAACCTTAATATTGCACGTCCGAATACAATGTAACACATTTTACCCGCCGAACATCTTTTGGTGGCATTCATTGGTCGATATAAATGTCAAAAGTAAACAAAATTAGTATACATATCGAGATCCACGCCGTTTTCCAAGACCATGTGATCCAGCATATCGACTGCGCGGCAAAAAACCTTTCTGGAACGCTGTCGCCATTTCTGGAACGTTGTCGCGCTTACATTTATTCGGGCGTTAAATTTTATCCGGGTGATGTTTATGTGCATATGTAAGGCATAATATTTGGCACGAGTAGATCACGTAGTGATAAATAATATCCAGTAGTTAAATAGGTTTCGTTTGTTATCGTAATACGAGCGTTAAAGTTAGAGTACATAATTACAACTTGCTGTTTCAGATTTGTGACCAAGTACAATAATAATAATAACTGCTTTATTCACAGACGCCATGCAACATACAAGTACATTATCATGGTTCTATAGTTGTGTTATAAACAATAGTTACAATGTACAGATTGAAAAATCACCCGTCAACAAAATGTATATATACAGGAAATTTAACCAGTATTTCCATATTCTTGACATGTATTTCACGACACTAATAACAATGCTGCGAATCAATTTGTTTAGATATATATGTCAAATTTCGAATAACAGCAGCACAGTTAGGTAAATTATTGTTAACAAACATTGCACTAGCACTACAGTATCTGTCATAACCTAACACCATTCGAAATATATTGTTGTAAGACACATACAATTTCCTGATTGCATAGTTATATACAGTATTCATAGGTGAGCAAAAAGTAGTAAACAATGTCTTCTTTACATCATTTGAACACATATGAAACTTTCTTATGATCATGTTGCCTTGTGCATAAAACTGGCTACATTGTCTAGATATATCATTGTCATCTAGCATACTATTTGAAATTATATGACCCAAATATTTTACAGTTTCTACCTCACATAGTGTGTCGTTACCAAGCATAAAACTTGGAAATTTAACATTCTTACAACACTTGTTTCTAATTATCATGACCATACTCTTTTGGCATTGTACCTTATGTCATGAGATAATCCATATTGATCACAGACGGTGAGATGGGTCTGTAATCCCCTGCTGGGTGGACAAAATACTACAAAATCATCAGCATACATAATATTATTTACACAATTATGTCCTACATAACATTTTACATTGCAACTATTAATTACAGTGGATAAACCATCCACGTAAACACTGAACAAATAGGGGGATAAAATACCTCCTTTTCTAATTTAATTACTTACATAAATACTGTCAGACACATGACTACCCCATCTTACACACATGTGTTGGTTCGCATACCAAAACACTAGAATTCTAACAATGTAACCAGGAACATCTCTGTCAATTAGCTTTTTAAAAAGTACAGTATGATTTACACGGTCAAAAGCCTTAGATGCATAAAGAAAACACATAAACAAACAGCTATATAAGGATTTATATTTAGCAATAACCTCTTTTAGTACATAAATGCACATGTCAGTGCCATGCTTCTTTTTAAAACGAAACTGGTTGTCACTGGTTGTTAAAAAGTCATCCATTCTGCTGAGCAAGATTTTTTCAAACACTTTAGACATAACACTTGCCAGTGCTATTGGCCTATAGTTGTCTTTACTGTTTATCTTGCCGGATTTATCCTTGATTATGAAACAGAAATCATAGAACTTGGCAGTACGCCA
This sequence comes from Escarpia spicata, assembly GCA_963995525.1. Lineage (NCBI taxonomy): Eukaryota > Metazoa > Annelida > Polychaeta > Sabellida > Siboglinidae > Escarpia > Escarpia spicata. The sequence continues at coordinate 72,722,606 of OZ023205.1, read as the reverse complement.
TGCACCAACAGACCTGTGAAGCATATTGACAGTAAAGGCAGTATGCGTTCACTGCAGTACTTCAGGTGCTCTGCATACACACCATCAAGACCACAACTCTTGTTACAGTCAATGTTTCTTATAGCATGTTTGACTTCTTCAGGTTACACTTTAATGCTGCTCTCAAAACAAACATCAGATACTAGGGTTTTGGCACTACTGTTATTTACACAATTAAACAAGTCACGAAAGTTTGGAATCCACATATTCACAATAGCTTCTTTACCATTGTTACCATTTATATTAGTTGGCAAGGGGATTTTACTAATGTTAATAGTTTTGATCTCCTTCCAAAATTTATCATTTGTATGGTTAGCCATCTTCTTGGCAAGGGCTTCACGCTTCAACTCATTTTCATGTTTTTTAATAAACCTAATTCATATTTGCATCTAGCATAAACTTTCTTTTTAACTAAAAAACAGGACCTTGTTTAGGTTTACCTATACTGTCCCATAGTTGGAAAGCTTCATTAGCAGCTTTATGGATATCTGCCACATAATCAGTCCACCCAGAGTATAAGATATCAGAGTAAGTCACGTGACGTATGCGTGGAGAGGAAACTGTTTTACGACTTAAATTGTGTATGTCTGTGGAAAGCAAACATTTTATAATTGATGTATATCGAGAGGATCTAGAAATTACCTGAAAATACTCACCACCAGGTTTTTAACGTTCTTGTCGAGCAGCCTGACCTCCAGCTCCTCGACCTTGTTTACACTTGGCAGTGGGAAATCTATGTCCTCTGGCAGCTCTTTAACGTCTCCACTATGCTGTGTTTTTACCTGCTTCCGCAGAGTGGCCAACTCTGCCAATACCTGACAGCTTCTCCCCATCAAAAGCTGCCAAAAATAAATAAATGTAAAGTATTTAAAAAATACTATACACCTTGATTAGTACACATAATAGAAAACATGTATAGATATTTACTGTGCATGAAAATAATGTTTTTCTCATTTTATTACTAGTAGTATATTTTAATGCATTTTTTTCTGCGTGAGACTATTGTCACGAAAACGTACTTGTTCGGCCCAACATCATAACACTTTCCAAAGTTTTATTGTATTGACTGCTATGATAACACATGGCAATAAATATAATCTTATCTCTTTTTTAAAATTGCAAAAACAAGGCTTTTGCACTCTTTATATACCTACATATTTGTGTCAGGGCTGAAGCTGTAGAGATGGTAAAGATAAAGGATATAGATGTTCATATCTTGCATTATATAGCCATGTGTTAGGATTGGAATAGTTACCTGAAAATTGTCTAGTTGATGATGGCGATAACACTGCCGATGCCAATGACGCTGAAGGTGTCCTTAGGGTTGACGATAACACTGCCGATGCCAATGACACTGAAGGTGTCCTTAGGGTTGGCGATAACACTGCCGATGCCAATGACGCTGAAGGTGTTCTTGGAGTTGGCGATTTTACCGCTGATCCCAACGCGGATGAAGATGTCGTCCAACTTGGTGGAGTACTTGGTGTGGTCCTTCACATTGGAATCCTCTCATCTGTTAAATCTGAAAACAGCCATGAAGTGTGTATTTACAAAGATACAAACAAACTACACGCCAGCCTGGGAAAATAATAAGCACATAGCAGCACTTTATATTATAGTACCAGAATCGCATGGGCAAACCGGTGATTTACAAGGTGATTCGAATTACAAAGACGTTAATTAGCACCCGAATAACACAAATGTGTCATAGATGGATGTTGTTAAACTGGTCTATGATGGAATTCATTGCAACATATGTGTGTCTAAGATTACACATTATTCCATTACGAAGTATGATCATTGACCAATATATTACAAGATACAATATATTGATCAAGCATTCACACAGAAAGGAAGGTAATCATTCCAGGAAGATAAATACCAGGAACTGTTGGTGGCTCGGGTGCCCTTTGCAGTCTAGCATGACATGCCTTTACCTTTCGACCTTTTTCCTATTTCCTGACTAATGATTCGAAGTCATCGTCAACATCGTCATCTTCACTGTCATCTTGCAGATGAGCTGGCTTCTGTGTGTATCTAGGACAAACATGATATCTGTTGTTGAACACTTTAACATAATTACATATCAAGACCCATTTTTCTATGCAATCATGTTATGTTGCTTCAGAAAGATTTATAGGAGTTTAGGTTAATGCATTCTGTTGTTGTTGAAACAGATGTTGGTGATAACGTTTGCAAGTTTAACGCGCCCACGGGTTAAACCCTGGTTTAACCCGGGTTGGGCTAAATCTCAATTTTGGGCTAAACTGGGTTAAACCCGGGTTAAGCTATTTTAGCCACATTTTGTCACAATATGAAAGAATAAAGCATACAAAGTACAATCACTAAGGATTAATGAACACTTGTGCACCATGTCACCCACTTGGGACTGGGGGGCAGCGTTAATTGATCTATTCAGCAATTGGAAGACACTGCTTAGGCCTCACTTTGGACACTGTCACTCAGTGTTGTGTATTGTCTTAGTTTGTGAGTTGAGCTAATAAACTTGACCATGAATATGTGGTGGCTCAGGTATCTTGAGAGGATTGAGGATGAATCCAGTTATTGGCAGTGAACACAAAAGGTAGATATATACTAGATTATCACCTACCAGTCTGCATAGCTCTATATCCTCCTGTTCCATAACCTGCAAGCTGACACCACATTGTACTAGGGTAGGTTGTCTGACTGGAATCACTGCACATCTTCAGAAAAAGACTCACCTAGTAATTAATGGCAGTGTACAGCTTGAGACTGACATGCATAGCACACTGATAAAATTTCCCTTTTATTTTGGACTGTTTGGGCTGGTTTAAATACATAATAGGATTATGGTCTGAACTGGTATCTAGTAAAAGTCATTTGCATCAGGTGGATATACAACAATGTTAAACCATCATCTATCTATATACCAACTAATATAATATTAATATTGAGAATGTCCCTCTGATAATATCATCCTGAGATCTCCGATAGAGTAAAGCCTAATTTAACCTACGCTTAATCCGGGTTAAACTATTAAAAACCGGGTTTAACCCACTGGACTGGGCAAAACCAGTTTAGCCCGAGTTAAACCCCAACCCTGGTTGATGACTGTGCAATTATGTAACTGTCATGGGTAGTTTTAACTACAAGATACAAGAAGTATTATTCACATGTGGAATTGCATAATATTAGCTCATCTGAGCTATTTTCGGACAAACTAACCACTATTAAATATTTCTACAGACTGCATACCAATTACTCCGTTTGTCTAATAAAAACTAGTCTAGACCTTCTACACCTGATGTTAGTTCAACAATTATTAACACACCTCTTTGGCCTTTTGCTTTGATCTTCTTCTTCTGTTTGGACATCAGATGTAAATTCACCTTTACGTGCCTTTTGTCGCCACTCATCATAGCTCAATGCAATATAATATGAAGACATCACAAGAGTACTCATGGGCAAGGATAAAAAATCAGATGTATTTTATTCGGGATATAATATAAACATAATCCCTAACTTTTTTAAAGAATGTAAGACTCCCACCCGACACTAAACCTCCATTTTGGGCTAAACAGGATTAAAATATTTGTTATGTATATTTTATCAGAATAATGTCAATATGATAGAATAAAGCAGTCAAATAGTTCTATATTTATATAGCTATATTATCAATGTGAAAGTGATAAGAATCATAGTTAGCCAAATTTAACTTTGCCAAACTGTTATTAATTTAACAAGATTTTGCGGCATGTGCTACACCATGCTGTTGCCACTTAATTTACTTATTGGGTAGAGCATTTTCACGAAAACATGGAAAATGGTCTTAACATATTTTTATTGAATTTCCCAATTATTTTTTATGGTGGGACATAACATAAACTTGTTGGAAAAAACCATTTTCAATGTTTGCTCACTGCATTATGTGAAAATTCACAATTCAAACATTACGTGCAGAATTAACAAAATTCACTCATCCAACATCAATAATCACGTGCCCCATGCAGCCGTAATGCGAGTCATGATCTAATTAGATGCAATTAAAACCATATTGTTCTCATCTCATACTTGGAAGCGGCTATTTCAGCTTTGTATGCAAGTTCTTCTAAATGCTGTCTTTTGTCACTTCTAGCTGACTTCTTAACAAGTTTACTATTTGTTGCTATAATTTAATACACTATATATTAAATGCATTTATTGTATATTTCAGCCATGTTATCAATGCAGTGTAGAAGGAGATTATCTGAAATATAATGTACACAACTACATCAAATACACCCATGCATACAAAACTTGCCATTGTTCAGGATCCGGGGTGACTCTTTCTCGCACGGCTTTGTTGATCGGTTGCGATGATTTGAATGGAGGCCAGTACGTCTTAGTTTTGCTAATAAACCAGTTTGATAGCACAACGTCAACTTTATTGTGCTCATCAAAGGCCACCACAACATACATGCTGGAGACCAACAAAAATATGTTTTAATTAATTTACATTGGATACATTAGTAAGGCAATTCAGAAAAATCCCAGTTATGAGAAATCAAACTGTATGAATGACAAGCATTGCAACGTGCACTCTTCCAAATGGTAGTAACATATGTTTTCCCTCGATAAATTAAACACTAATGACATAGAGTACTTCACTCACATTTTCTACAATATGAATATCCAGCTTTTCTGAATATAAAGGATAAGTGTAGAAGGTTTTGTGTGAGAGAAACAGTTTGTTGACAACGTAAATTCCTGTGTCACACTGGAGAATATTCTGTACAAGAGCAACCTTTGAACCAATTTTAACATAATGGTTAGGTACTTCAGCTGCAATAGTAAAATTATTTAAATGTGCTTCCCAATAGTTGTTCTGTGTTGCCTGACTGTGCCAATCGCCCCAATATAGGCCAAAATTGTACATTGCTGCTCTTAAACAATGGAAGCCCATCGATATTTAACTGCAGCTGTATAGTGTCGCAGTTTTTCAGCCTGGGATCAAGAGCAAGTGCAGACTTGTTTACCACCGCAATTCCAAAATGGTAGTACAAACCACCAGCTAATGGTTAATGCCATCAACTTTTGTTGTTGACAAAAGTGTTCTGGGGTCTTTAGCTAGATCATAATGGAAACGTATACACACAATTCTCCTAGAGCAATGTGGGTAATCTCATTTGTTATTGCCCATCTGGCCAATAAAGAATAGTGACCATTTTGATCATGATCATCGTCATGTTCATCATCAGATGAAGATGGTGAAGAGTTTGCACAATCGGAGTAGACATTGTCATTCTCCATAAATTCTTCTTCACTTTCACCGACTGAAACATCATTGTCTTGAGGATGGCCCCCATCCACATCATTATGTCTATGTCCATGATGACTGTCTTCTTCTACATTTACCACCCTGTGTCCTACTTCTGACCCCTGACTACATCCCATGTCACGCTGTGCAATGTCTGGCATTTCATTATTCTCATCATTGTTTGCAATATTTTGCATATGTTTCTCGACTCCTGCTACAATTTGTCCACGTTTCGTCCGATACGACATGTTTTAACTGGACTTCCAACTTATATCTCCAATAAACCTGAAAGATAAATCACTTAAATACCACTTCTGTTCAAGAGTGACTGAATTAAATAATAGGTATGCTAAACAATATTTCAATTAAAAGGTTAGTTATCTATTAGGCTGATAATTAATAATAATGATGTAGCCAGACCAGTTTGATGCAGGGCCTATAGTTTGCTAGTTATGCAGACTGCTTCAACTATCACCCAGCTATGTCAGTATATGTTATTTATCAATTAAAACACTAATTTAGGTACAATTACAAGTCAACATCGCACATCAAAAGGATTCAAAAACACCAAACTGGCTTTATCCGGTAATCTTCTGCTGATTCACTCAAAATTTGGCGGTAAAATTGCATTCCACAGGTGGCTACAAAAAGCTACACGTGCGCCATCTTTTGGAACAATGTTGAAAACGTGCCTGTGTTGGGCCAGTGCCGGGCCAGTACGTCCACTTTCACCATGGACTGTCCAATGTACTGGCTCACTACCGGCTGTAACGTTGACGGTACAAACGGTACTCGCCAGTACCATGCCAGCATTGGCCCAATACTGCCATGTTTGCTGGGTATGGGTGTGGTGGGGGTATCTGGATTTGCCTAGTGGGTTCAGGATACAAAGCCTTTAGAACAACGATCCTGGTGACTTACATTTTTCGTTCATTGATCGACACTCGTCGGAAATGGTAGCTATGAAAATAAAGACTATGGAGGATAATAAATCACCTGGAGTGGATGGGATTCCGCCCAAACTACTATTGGAAATTGTAGAACAAATTAGCATACCGCTTGCTACAGTTTTCAATTGATCATTACAAGAGGGAGTGGTTCTTTTAGAATGGAAAGAGGCAAACATTATACGGTTATTTAAAAAAAGGTTCGAGAAACTAGTCAGAGAACTATAGACCAGTGAGTTTAACATCAGTGATTTACAAATTATTAGAAAAACTAACTAAAGATCACATGGTGGAATTATTGTTAAACATAATTTGATGAACCCATCTCAACATGGTGTTTTTTAAAGCGAGGTCATGCTTAACAAATATGTTATGTTTTTGGAAGACATCACTAAGTGGGTAGATGAGGGATCACCAGTAGATATCATCTACTTAGATTTTCAAAAATCTTTCGACAAAGTACCACATCAAAGATTACTGCTTAAACTAAATGCCCATGGCATAGGAAATTGTATAATAAACTGGAAAAACAATGGCTGATTGACAGAAAACAACGTGTGGTAGTTAATGGGGAGGCTTCAAACTGGAAATCGGTATTGAGTGGGGTACCACAGAGATCAGTACTAGGACCTATATTATTCTTAATATATATCAACGATTTGGATGATGATTTAACTAGTAAGGGGGGAGGGAGGGAGGGAGGTAGGGAGGGACGGAGGGATGGGAGGGACGGACGGACGGACGGAGGGGGAGCAGTGAGGGAGAGGCATGTGGATAATATTAAAATAGTCACAAATGAATGTCCACATTGACAATGCTAACTTCTTTCATTCCGATTGTCCAGTCCACTTGTGTCATCAGTAAATCACCAGTGCCACCTGAAATTTAAGGGAGATGGATAACAGATGATTTTAGAATAAGATGTAACACAATCAAAAGACATCCGTACCCACTAACTTCCAAATTATCTATTCCCGCCATTTGTATTATGAAGTAGTGCCATCTGGTGTTCAACAATTACATTAATACTATATGTGGCGCCATCTGGGCTGAAAATTGAAAAGAAGTTTGGGATTTGTTATTACTCCGCGAAGGGTAAAACAGGCAAATTGCTGCCAAATATCCTTCCGCTTATTCAAATCATCTAGAAATCCACCATTTTACAGTCAACACCTTCTACAATCACACCTGGTAATCTGACAACTCAAATGCACTTACGCTAGAGCAGGTGAATTACAAAAAAAAATCATTTCACAAAAATACACTGCGCTTTTCTGTAGCCAACCAGGAAGTCTAAGTGAGGCATGGTCCGTAATTGTGGGCCCCAGTACTAGTAGCTCCACTTGGCGGACAAAAAGAAACAAAAAGAAAGATAGACATGTACGTACCCAGTGGGCAATTGTTGTATATTTTGACGTCTAAAAGAAGTTTTTTTTTACATCTAAAACACGTCAAACTTAGGTTGCCAGTGAAAAATTATTTTGCGTCTCATTTCTTACGTAAATATGTAGACGTCTGACATATGTCTAAATAACGTCTGTTTTGACGTCATCCATATGACCAAAAATTAACCGTTAAAAGATGTCGTGTGCCCACTGGGTAGGTGTCTGGAGCCAATTAAGTGATATCTTAGTAGTTTTGTCAATGTTTTCTGCATTGTGTGCTTGTCTAGTTATAATTTAGTATTCTATCAATAATTTTATAGACAAAATTTTAACACTTAATTGCATGCCCTGCTAAAAAATACTACAGTTTACTAAAGTAAATTTACTCTAGTTTATTATAGTAAACACTATAGTAAACTACAGTGTTTTGCGGAATATTTTACCATGTTTTACCATAGTAAATACTACGGTTTACTGTAGTAAATACTTCATTTTACTATGATGAATATCACGTTTTACCATGGTTTATTACAGTAAATACCATATTTTACTATGATGTATTATGGTGAAAACATGGTAAAATGCAATATATTATGATTTACTATAATTCACCATGATTTACTATGGATGTATCATAGTTTACCACAATAAATTGTAGTACATTTTTAGCAGGGAATAGCTCACTCATAGCTACATTACACAGCCAGAGAAGGGTAGCCAAAATAGTGGTTATCATTGAGAAAATTGTATTCCATGATTTCCTGTTATTTATGGGCCCAATGCATTTACGTATGATCAAGACCCTTCTAGGGTATCATATAACAATTACCGATTTATTAAATATAACTATTTTTGATATTTCGAAATGTACTTCAATAATTCAATAATTGATTTACATATTAAAGCCATGTAAACTAATAAAACAACTAAAAATATGTTGTTTCGAGGGTCGATACAATAACAAACAAATTAATCAGATGGTTAAAGATACTTGTATTGTAATAAGTTATAAACGTCCAAATGGGATAATGTGCATATATGAACTGCCCGAATGTTTTCCAAAGCAAGAATATATTTAACATATTCATGATGGTTGACCTATTTCACAACAAATATAAGCTCGCCCGATTTTCAATTTCCTACAGCTCTTAATGTTGCAGTTCACCTGCATGGACCAAACATGCATATGTCCCAGAATTCCCTGTGACACACTTGCAACATTGTCATATACATATCAAAGTAAATGTAATACAATGGCAGGTTTAATGTTGCATACATTCAACTTCTTATTGACGAAATGTTCATAAAATTCAGCTGAAACTATGGTCCATTATCATCACTATGCTGTGATAGATTTTATAACCTTGTGTGAATCCACATAATAGACTAAACTAAATCCTGAGTTTGTATTTCGTTAATCTCACTCAATCTGTAATCTCATCTTTGACATGGTTAAATTCAATTTTAATACCCTGTTGATATGACTAGTGTTATATTTTGTATGACTCTGGTGACATCATGTTGACATGACTGTACACAGCGAGACTCGAGTTACCGTTGTCAGCACAGCTGACATTGTAGCTTTGCGATTTGACACAGTAATGTTCCCTAGAGAGTGGTCCAGATCGGAGTCGCAGATGTCAGCAAAATAGCATCATCTAGATCAAAGGCATAGATTCTGACTGTGCATAATATTTTGAAATATAACATATCCACATGCTGCATTTTATTACCTACCAATATGCAGTGACTGCATAAACATGTTATTAATGGGACTTATTATGTTCGAGTTTATTGCATAGTCATGTCACACAGTATCAACAAGTAGTACTTATCTGTTATACCTTACTGACCACTCGCATATGTTTTTATAAAGCAGACTAAACTTTAGATTGCTACAGTTCAATAATGTTTACCAAAATGTCCGAGCTGTCAATCAATGACATTTTATATTATTCGTCATCGATGGTGGATCTAGCTAAATTCTAGCGCCACCTAACGCATGTAACGAACCAACATTATGGCTATTCAATCTCATCCTTAAACGTCCATGATTTCAATTAATTCATTTTCAATTATGATTCCCACCGCTGGACCTAAGGTCTTGCCTTCGCAAATTACCTACTGCAGTGAAAACAAATATAATCTGCCAGAATCATAAAAACAACCAAAAGTGATTCATTAAAACATATTTGCGTAGTCAATACGATATATATATATATATATATATAATATACAGTTTACACTGTGTAAGTGTTTTATATAAAACATCAGAATACCGGGTAGGTCCCATTAAAATAGCATTGGTATTCCTGATGGTGTGATTTGTAAGGCTGCACGGATGGAGATCAAACAGCATGTAAAGCTCACTACATGAGTCTTGTGTGTTCAACATTAAAACTAGTATGGCATTGAGCACTGAACATAACATACCTCACTATTTTTGTCTGATGGTTACTTGACCAGTTTCGCCCAATAACAATCACATGGCCACAACACATTCTGTGCACAGTCGCAGTATGCACCAGTCAAATACTGTGCAAATCATTTGTTGTGGCTACTGGCCAATCAGTGTGCTGCATTTTTATAACATGAAAATAAGACTAGGATCACAATAGCCCTCAGGGTAGTACATCAATGCACTCATTCGACAACTGATGTATCCAGTACGTCACGGTTTGCGAATGTCACAACCAAAACATTACATATGACCTCCGTCAAGCTTTACCTTTGCCACCAATGTTGATAACGGTTAAAAAGGTGAATCACATTACTATACTACGTGCCGTCTCACACAGCATTCCCGCATACAGGTGTAACTTTAGAAAACGTTGCCGTATAATATTGTCATAAAGAAATAATTGTGTGGTCAGAATTTCAACAGAATATATGACGGAATGCACGAACACACCACGTTTTCGGCATATATTTTCAATGGCTTGACAGAGCTTTTGCTAGGCAACAGGTCATGTGATGAATAGATCAGTTGTGGTGCATCGTGTGTGGTTCCAGTCTCTCTATCATTATACAACAACTGTGTTTGTTGAGACAGGTGACATACAAAACAACACTCTGACAATGAGTGTCTACTCTCTAGCTATAGGTGCCACATTGTAATGTCTGATGGGTTCAACTTATCTCAAACAATACACAATACTACGGCTGACGTTCAAATACATAATGTGCCTTGACCAGACTCTAGGCACAAATGTCACAGACATGTTTATGTTTACAAGGTTATTCAAGGAATTCTACCATTCATATTTAATAACAGACACTATTTCAATACCAGAGTTCCTCCTGTAGATCATACTCATTATACTGACTGACTTTCGGGAAAACAATATACTCTGCCCAGTGGAAATTATTAGAACTAGTTCCACAAGTAAGTAGACAGACGAGTTTTTTTATGCGGATACAGATGTGGCAAATTGAATAGCTCCATGTAACGATTCGAACCGTATCCGTACAGGAATCGGATAGGAAATTCCCAAATGTGACGTCACTCAGAGATATTTCCTATTCCGTGTGCTGCATATGTAAGTGTTTCTGTACATATGGAATATGCGAAAAAAAGCCAAGAACTTGTATGACGAAGTCAAGTTAATTAAGAAGAACTATAATTAAAGGAGAACAAAGACCGTGTTTCAGAGTCCAATTCTAGAGAGCTACTATGAGGGAAATCTTACAGTGATCGATGATTAATATAGGAATGCTGCATGAATATGTAAGATTCTCTAGATTTTGCAGGTCAAATTATCGGTGCCTATTTTAGTTATTGTTTGAAGTACATTTTGAAAAAACACCACCTTTTCATTTTAAAAACTGAGCATTTTCAACGTATCACAACCCTTAATAATTATAATTATATCATTTAACTATTTGACTAAAACGACTACTTATCAATCCTACTTTATTTTCCGCCATAAAAACCCTGCGTACACTTGCTGCTGTGTCATCAATAAGGAAGAAAAAGCCTTCAGGCAAAACCTCGGGTGCAATATATATGAGCAGGGAAAAGCACCATAAAAAATTACCGGTACATGGACCGTATCACAACAATTAACATTGAAAACAGAATAGCACCGTGATTACATGTTATACAACATTAGCACAATGGTGGTAGATGGGAGGAAGGTGGGATGAATTTAATCTTCCTTTGTGTTGAAAAACAAAGACGTGTTACGCAGTCGAATTCCAACACAAAGGGAACGGTCCCAGCCCGGCCTCGTGTTGAGTCCGGGTAAGTGTTTACGTAATCCGGACCGTTGTCAGACCATCATTGTACAAAACGTTTATAGGCATCTTCGCCTCACATTGCATAAATACTATTTTTACGTATGTAAAAATAATCATTTATACCCTACTGATGCTCAATGGCAGAACCCAAAGCTCGTTTGCTATACAAATTAAACAAGAGTGTGTGTAGTTGGAAAAGGGGAATTTAATAATTGTTCCAACATGAATTACATCACATACACCAATCGATGAGATAAAGCAGAACAAATACAATTATTAAATGACAATCAGATGTGCACAGGTGGTGCGGCCATTTCCCCCACCGGTGCCGGATCACCTCATGGTAACCAGAAATTATATAACTGGATCGATGCATTACAATAACAGCATATTAATTAAGGGCAGCATTTAAAATAATGCTGTATACATGCATCAAAGGTGGGGGGCCAACCGCCCATAATATGGTAAATCTTCACAGCGGTATCGCCATCTAGCGATCAAATACTAAGATACAAATTACTTAAAGGGAATAAAAACATATATTGCTTGAATTCATATTACATTAAATCCTGCTATATATTTCCATGTCCACCAAGCAAAAAAAATCCCCCAAAATCGAAGAATTAGAAATTCCACATTTTATGCTGTACATCCGGACATTTTCGAATATGCATATTTTTGGCGCGCTTTTCGGGATGCCGAGATGTGACGTCAGAGTTGACTCTGCCAATACAGCGACCGCTTGTTTACATTCATTCTCAGCAATATGACAGCAGAGGTGGCTGTGTAATGCGAATATCATCATGGTTCATTGTGCGGCATTCGGTTGTAATGCAAACTCTTCTAAACATAGAGCAAAACACAATTTTTTCGGTTCCCTACGGATCCAGTTTTATTGAAGAAATGGATTGCAAAAACCAAGCGAGCAAACTTCAAGCCGACGAAACACAGCCGGCTTTGCTCCGCTCATTTTGAGAAAAGCTGTTTTGATCGCGATCCGGAGATGTTGGCAACCCTTGGATATCCTGGTGCTCGAATATCGTTGAAAAGCGATGCAGTCCCAACAATATTCCCGGCAGTAGAAGCTGCATTGATGCCGTCAATCCGCAGAAGACAGGCGTCGGCACGGGCAGGATCGACGGCCGCTTTGCCCGAATCGAAGGCAAGCGGGTCTCGCAAGCGTTGTTCCAGTGCCGCAGTCGCCGCTGCAGGCTCCGCTGCCGCTGTCACTACAGCCGGCTCAGCAACTACACCCATGGCTTCTTTGGGGTACCAGGTTCCTTCGGCGAGTGGTGAATTTACGAGGTCTGCTTACCGAAAGCGGCAACGAATCAAGGTAATTCTTACATGTTATATCTACTATTATTATTCTGTAGGTCTAGTATAATGCCTGGACTGGACGGTCTCGTGTGTGTCAAGTGTCAAAATAAGTTATTCAACTTATTGTCATTGTATCCCATTGGTTCCAATCATATCACGGAACTCTTCCTAAGTATCTGATATTCTAAATATTGTAGTTATGCACGATACTACTATAATAAATCTACATATACTCAGTTTTGTGGAAAATTTGATAGTGTAATCAAATCGATTCAGGTGACTGTTTTTATCATTATCATGGTTACAGGAATGTAAGGCAATAAAACAAAAACGTCAGCAAATTAATTGATGCTAATTTGTTAGTTATGCATTTAATTAATCTATTTACTTTTACATGCAAATAAGAAATAATTATTTTAATTATACTCGTTGCCGAGTCAGGTTAGTCTGTTATAATAAGTTTTTTAAACCGTAAGAAGCAATACTTGGATGTAGAACATTGCAATGTGAATTTGCAGATGAAAGAATAATTATATTTTCAAATGTATTTAACGTTGAATTTGCATAAATTTATTATTATTTTTCATACATAACATTTGTTGTTTTTTAAATGACAATACTTGGACTTTATGAAAGTGCCATGCATTTTGATCATCATCAAATGTATGTACACATAAATTACCATGCATGAGTTAGATATTTAAAACAAAAATTATAAAATTAGGAAGAGGTCTGTCTCACTCTCATAGTTGGAATCAGTTGCTGGCAATCTCCTCTTCTGACACGACTCACTAAAGTCTTATGTCATCAATGACTTGCTGAAGAATTATCTCCCATCAGTATTCTCTGTAGAAACAGTTTATTACAGTGTTTGGCACCTGTCTGCTAATCCAGCTAATTGGACTCCTTTGTTGTGACTCCTCCACTTGACTGAGGAACTAAGTGTAGTGTTTGCCCGAGTCAACTGATCAAATCTAATTAATTACCAGTTGACATTGCACTTTGTAGGTCTTTCCTGCTATGAATAACAAATACACCAGCCACCTCCAGCTGTCCCACTGCATTCTCCCTCCAGTTAAAATAGTTATCTGAACCTGATCTACTGGTAATTAAAGCATTCTAGGTGGAAATGGCAGGAACTGGGTAACATGGATGTGACATGTCGGATACTTATTATTACTATAATTAACCCATGCAATTAACCCATGCCTAACATCACCCTGATCACCATTGCAATTGGTAAACCTTGCAGGTAGATGTGATTAATTATTATTAATATTGAATGGTTACCACACTGAACACCCTGTAGATTACAGTGTGTATGCATCGAGTTAATAATCTATTATGTTTAAGTTTTCAAAAGTAATGTTTTCAATAAATATAATTCTTACAGTAGATGCAGCTTTCATAACACACACTATTGTAACACACAAGTACTGTTACATTTGTTACTATAGAATTCTTAAAGTAGATGCAGCTTTCATAACACACACTATTGTAACACACAAGTACTGTTACATAACACACACTATTGTAACACACAAGTACTGTTACATTTGTTACTATAGAATTCTTACAGTAGAGAGCAGCTTTCATAACACACACTATTGTAACACACAAGTACTGTTTCATTTGTTACTATATAATTTTTAATATTTCAATAGTAATTTATTGATTTGTATTTTCATAACTCCAGTGCACAGGCCTATGGTGAATTACATTACAGTGTCATATATTGCTATTGCCTAGTTTCCATTTTATTACAGTTGAATATCGAAGACAATGTACATCATGCAATATATACTATTACATTTGAAGGTATTATCATTACATTTTGAATTGGAACTACAGTATGTACCGAGATAAATATTTAGAACAAAAATATAACTATTGTATCTTGTATTATCTACTAACAACGTTTACGGATAGAACATATTTTTCATTTTATGTCTGTATATCATGAATGAATGGAAGACAAAAGAAATGTCACTGCAATTTAATAGATTGCAATCAGTGTAATTACACCTTACTGCTTGGTGCATTGCTAATTACTGGCACAAGTCATGATGTTTTTTTAAACAGAAGCTCAGAAATGTACCAAGGACCATTATTCGGTTCCCACATTATTCATGGGATGGATGTTGGCAATCATAAAACCTGGATAAACTAGTTCAATAGGATACAGAAAGCATAATTAAATTTCTATTTTGATGCGACATATATTAATAAACATGTATATATATTATATGCCAGTTACTATTACATTGTTTCTGTTATTATATTGTGCTTTGTTCAACTTATTGTTACTAATAGGTATTATTATTATTACACCACTCCTGGAGCAGGCTTCCTATTGTGACTATAAAATTGAGTATTGCAGGATTGTTCATGTCTGCAGTCACATATTGTTATGATAGTCACATATTGTTATGATAGTAACTATATCAATGGATAAGGATTCTACTAATGATGTTACAAAATGTCATTAATGAATTTATTTGATTTTTAACTTAATGTTATTAAAAAAACCAAGTAAATTTATCGAATAATAAATATGTTCACATTTGGATGTGGGTTGTTGCCCAGCTGCCAAGTGTGAAAATGGTCATTTGTTGTGAAACAATAACAATAAATGCAATGCAAGTTGCAAATCTATTGTATATTTAATAGATGATTAGTTATAACCAAAAATAAAATGTTCACAAGTAATATATTGTCACATTTTCCAGGTAATTGTTTGCATAAAAGTGTAACATAACAAAAGTAACTATGTCTCTGTGTAGATTCTGTAAGCGTGATATCAATTATTTATGATGTTTTTATCATAGAATAAACAATACATACCTTGCAACTTGAAATTAATTTATTAATTTGTATTTTTCACAGCTAGGCAGTCTGTTCACACTTGGAAGCTGGGCAAATGACTAGACAAATGGATGTACTCCTTTCTGACAAGATGGTAAAGACAGGATTTTGTTTGCTTTTGTCAGAAACCTACAACAATTTATTTTTTTGCAAATTCTATAAGGGTCACTTGTTATTTCAGTTATTTGCTGACATTCTGGCAGCAGCTCGAGATAGTCCACCGTCGACCAAGAATGGGTCATCTGAAGATACAGCAACTGAATATGACAGCTCTCGTACGGATTCCTGTGATACAGAGGATTCCACACCTGAGTCAGTCACAGCTTCCACTCCAAAAAGGAGCAGCAAATGCTTTCAGGTTGACATCAGGCCATCAACTCGCACGAGAAGAGTGCAAGCAGTCTGTGCATCAGAGCAGGTTGCTGTGCAGGTGACATCAGCAGTGAGGTCAACGAGTGTGCAGTGCAGTTTGTTGACTGGTCCGATTAGTGACTCGAGTGACTAAAACGGGGAGGAAGTGACATCTGCTGCAGATCCAGAGTATGTTTGCTCTGACAATGAGTCGACTAGTCGTGACAGCAGCAACAGTGACAGCGATGACCATGTCGACCAGTACACTGACACACAGGAGGGTGTTACAAACAAGACTCCCTTGAGGAAAGATTGCTGCCCTTCCAGGGAGAGATACTTCTTGGTGGCAGAGTCTTCACTTCGTCATCTTTTCGCACGTTGCCGAAACTGCACTGGCCAAACCAATGTCGTAGTGCAGCAGTTTCTCGGCTCAATGGGAAGTTGCCCTGTAAAGATAATAATTGGTCTGTAGATGTGAAGCTATGCTATTTATTAGCATGTCATAGGTAAAGTGATCAACAAAATGGACTAGATAACTTGTTTATCAATGGGTATTTGCTGAAGCCATATTCTCATCTGCCGGCAGGGGAAGTATTCCCATGGGTGTTGTTTGGCTTATAACCATTGTCTGTGCACCGTGTGGTGATTCACATTGTGTTACCAGGTCTACACAGATACCAACATTTGGAATGATTCATCCCAGTAACACTGTGTTATGAAACTTGCTTGATGAATTTGTAATGATTCAACCCAGTAAAACTGTGTTCTGAAACTTGCTTGATTGATTTGTAATAAATATGTCACACACAAAATGTGATTAAAAATGCTATGTCATTATGATTTTTATATACATAGTCGTAGGGTACATATATACCCACTGGTAGCATCTCACATATAAGACCCCTAAGGTTACATTAAACCCCTAGGTCTAGGACATAACCCTTCAGGCTATAACCCATTACCATAATTATTCAATTGTTCTGCATGTTGTTTTAATGTTTATTTTAGTTTATTTTGATTATATAGTAGCTATATTGTTATGTGTCAGACTCAGAGTAATAACATTATTGTTCCACATAAATGACATAATATAGAGCTGTCATTATATATGTCATGATATTATGGTCATCTCGCGAACAACTAAAAAAGTGTGGGTTTTGTCCAGAGGGGTGATATCGTAAGTAGCTATAACGTCCTAAACTCGATCCGCATAAACCAGACAACCATGCTTACGATGTTCGACGGTTCGTAACTTTGTGAAGTTTGTCTGTGACAAGTCTGTTTACAATTACTTCGTCCGATGACCTACTTAGCTACAACATCTAGCTAACTCTCTGTACAACTTTGACACCGCATTTTATAATATAACGTCGTACTAAAACGATATAATTGTTGTTGTCGACAGTTTTCACACCATATGTGTCATTATAATGAAGTTAAAGCTTACCAGTCGGTGTTGCATGAGCGAACATTGTGACTGTCCGACTCCGCATCATCTTCTTCGCTACCGTCGCTGAAACGCTCGGAAAGAGCGGAATTAGACGAATCATCCGCTGTAACCGTTCCCGCTAGTGGCTCAAAATCGTATGATTTCACTTGAAACTCTGCGAAACTCCCACTAGCCATGATGTTACAAGAGAATGGAGCGAACAACAATGGCGATGCATAGATGTCAACAAAGCCGCGAGTCGGCATTGACGTCACGATACCACGTGATCGCCGAGCTCATTAAATTTCAACTTTCTGCGGGAATCTCTACACAGACGGGTTTAAAATAGAATTTTGTCTACAAACGTATTTTTCTGTATTTTTTAAATGTTGTCAAATGTTACATACAATGTTAATCTTTGTGTACACATGGAAAACGGATTTTAGCTAATGCCTTGTTGTTATTTCCTTTAATATCAGTGACCATATGTAAAAGTTCACAGCGGTTTCGTCATTTAGCGACCACATACAAAGACAAGACTACTTAACACGAGTGACCACAACAACGCTGAAATACAGTTCAATAAAAGCAATGTAGCACCTCACTAATCTGGTGTGATTGGCACACCATATGGCAGGCATCCTAAATCATTTAAACACAGTTGTAAAAAGAACGTATAAACATGAATACGAACTATTAACATGAGTTCTCTCGCGGAAATGGACTGTCATTGCTGGCGGAGAAATCGAAGTGACCAAGCCAGCTGTAATTCCAAGCATGCTGTTGCTGGACCAGTCCATTCGTTCGGGGAAGACAGGTTATTCCCTAGCATCTACATAAGTTCAATATAATAAATTACAACTTCGCATTTATGTATCATACTCGAGAGCGAATTAACTGTGTACCTATGTGTGGCCGCAGCTTGTTTGATGCAGCAATTCCAACACATGCCAACATTTGTAAAGTTCGAGAAAAAAGTTATTGTCGGATCACCTCATGGTACACAGAAGTCATATAGCTGGATGTATGCATTACAATAACAGCATATCAATTAAGGGTAGCATTTAAAATATTGCTGTTTACATGCATCAAAGGTGAGGGGCCAACCGGCACAGGCACTGTTCCTTGGGAATAGCGTCCCCCACCCAAGGGATGTGCAACTCATCCTCGTAAGCCAGAGCTGTTTGCCAAGCAAAACTATCCCTGGCTGATCCCATACGCGAAGTGCGGAAGTTAGCTGAGTCGAACAAGTAATTGCCTTCGCCAGCCGCGACTGCATCACCCGTGAGAACAGCGCAAATACCCTCCCCAATTAGAAGGGGGATAAACGACTTCTGGGAATCCCAAAATATAATGACCCGTTCGCCCATTAACACGAGCAGCTGAGCGGTATTGTGTATTCGAATAATTGCTTCTACTTCCTAAACATTGCATGTAACACGAGCCACGGTTGGTTAAAATTAGCTGTATTATGACCACATGACCTGCCAAGATCCAATGATCTAGTGAACGATTTCAAAGGCTGAGCTTAAATTCAGAGATTCACAAAGCGATCAGCGAGGGGGTAATGTAGGCTGCATTGACGTAATCGGCAGCAGCGACCCATGGCGCGCGAGTATGGTGCAACAGGAAGTCAACGTAACTGTTTACGTAAGTGCAGAAATGGCGAGAAAGGTGGTGCTTTGTGTGTCACACCTGTTAAACAATTCTGTACACGATGGAATTTAGCTAAGTCCGTTTTAGCAATATTGTTTAGGCGTGAGTTGCAGTAGTCAAGGCGACTACTAATTATAGATACTGATATTGTTTTAGCAGTAGATAAAGACAAATGACGGCGAATTCGACGGTAATCACGTATATGGTAGAAACAGTATTTACATACTAGAGAAATGTTCTTATGAAAGCTGAAATCACTGTTAATGATTATGAACACTATGTGATGGTGATGTATCTATAGCAAGCAATTTAACTGGAAAGTAGTTAACCTTGTTTCATTGTTGTTTTGTACAAATAATAATTAGGTCAGTTTTATCTGGATTTAGCTTCAATTTATTTGCTTCCACCCCCAATAGGAGTTCATTTAAAATTGATAGATATGTCTCTGCATCAGTTAAGTGATATATACACATGTGTGTCGTCTGTGTGCAAGTGATGATTTGTGTTATGA
Source organism: Escarpia spicata (assembly GCA_963995525.1). NCBI lineage: Eukaryota > Metazoa > Annelida > Polychaeta > Sabellida > Siboglinidae > Escarpia > Escarpia spicata. The sequence continues at coordinate 72,702,586 of OZ023205.1, read as the reverse complement.
TTAGTTACGACTCAACTAAGGGATGTAGTGTATAAGAAGAGGGCCAAGGATATAACCATGCGGAACACCAAATGGAAGGTGTTCTGGACAAGACAGTGAGCCAGATACGTCATGCTTTGGTATCGGTCTGAAAATATATAAACTAAACCACTGAAGAACTGTGCCAGAAATTCCAAAATGTCTATGAAGGCGACGTAAAAGAATGGCGTGATCTACTGTATCAAAACTTGTTAATATATCTAGTAAGATGAGAGCAGCCAATCTGATATTATCCGTATTGCATTCAATATAATTGTGTATTGTAAGACGAGCCCTCTCAGTTGATTGAACTAGCTGCTGTGAATAAGTATGTTCATGGATTCGATTTGGAACAACCAATTCCAATACCTTCAATATAAACCTAAGACTAGAGATAGGAAGGTAAGTTTGAAGGTCATTTTTTGCACACAAGTTGTTTTTAATGAGAGGATCGGCAAGAGCGTGCTTCAATTCTTGTGGAACAACAATATCCTGCATTGACACATTTATAATATTTGCAATATCTTAAATCAGTGGTCAATGCAACTTTTCTGGATAATGTTGGAATAGGTTCAATACCACACGATTTGTTAGGATGGTTTTGTATGACAGTGTGAACTTTATGTGTAGTTGCAAGTAAACGTGTAATCAACGTCATTAATGGCAAAACGTGATCGATTGTAAGCAATCTTATACGTGACGTATTTTGAAAACATGCTGCATAATGTATCCAATGAAGAGGAATCAGACAATACTTTTGGTTTCTCCCGATGATGCACACTATTGGTGGTTTTCAGAATTTGTTGACATTAAATTCGTTTAACAGTCTGATTTTGCTTTTGACATCATGTCGTTGCATATATGTAACTGCTTAGGACAGCTGGACCGATCAAGGGGTGAACAGGTACGTTGCCAAATTCTTTCAAGATATCGACGGCGATGTTTTGCTTCTGTGTCTAGTAACAGCCATGGTAACGGTGAACGAACTTTTGTTTTTTGCTTGTTTGGGGGGCATGTTTATCGAGAAGCCTACTTAATTCCGTGTACAGTATTTATAATCCGGCCATCAATTATACATTACTACGAACGACCAATTATTTAACTTAGCAAATTCACAACAGTTTCGCTTGAATCAGTGGTCGCTGACACACAGAAGATCTTCTCGTTGAGTCGATGTGTCACTGTCGTCTGCCGCTCCGTCTTTTGTAACAGCCAAACTCGTAAATTTAAACATACGTCGGCGATTCGGATTTCGCGTGGTGTTGTTGCATCGTCAAACGGAGTTTATAATCAAGCAACCACTAAGAATAAAAATTTTCCCTCGTCTAATTTCAGTTTAATTTTGGGAACATGCAAAGGTACTGTTTTTTCCACTACGACATGTATTCTAGTTCGTGTTTCCTTCTTGCGTGCGTAGTCATCTCAATAGCTATTTGAGTTATCAATTCCTGCCCAAGAGATTCTCAGATTTTGAATATTCATGTGAAGTAGTGATGTTGTTATACACACACTCTCAAACATAAATGCGGATATTATTTATAATCTATGACCCATCACATATTTAGACAAGAACTAACTGGATTCAAGACGTGCTAGCCCAGTTCAGGATTCAATATTTAGTCAATGATTTTATCAATTTATTGTATACCAATTTTATGTCTCCTCAGTAGATATGCTGGTTCGTTTTCTTGTATATCGTCGTTGCCACGTTTACAAATGCGAATTTCAGTTTGGTGATAGTTTTTAAAATACACCATCTTGCATAAACTTACGTTTCATTACAGTTTTAGGAATACAATTGTATTATAATATGCATGCTTCTTCAACTAGATAGCATGATGAACCAACTGATTTTATATGTGTGATAATGTGAGTTGAATTCTTAAATGTGACATAATTGTGTCAAGAACCGCCAGGTGAAATGACCTTGCAAATAAATATCCGGGTTCTGAGATATATCAGAAGGGAAGTAGTTATATACAATTAAAGAATTATCCAAATGTATTGACCCATCTTCCAAACAACAAAACAAAATACAGCGATTCTTCAAGGAAGACTCGTCAGCCTCCCTGACCTCTTATCGTACAAAGACTTACGTACATACATCTATATCATAACATTTGATAGGTACACATGGATTGACCAGTTCTTCAATCCTATGCTATTTCAACAAGATTCTATAACGTAGTCGCCATATAGGCACAGAACTTCAACACCCTACGGCTGTCTGCGTGGCACTTGCAATGTAGAGATGAGAGAACATAATGTTTATAAAGAACGATACCACATTTTGTCATCACCGTCAACTTGAGGATCATTTGTCCCTCAGCAGTCAAGCGAATTAGTTCTCACACGGTTCGTCGGGAATTCCCGCTTCGGGTGTGAATTCTCCATTGTCGCGTAAGCCGTCTACTCTCGCACTGTTGTTACACGAGGTGTTACTCGGCGTCTACCGCCCTCGGGTGCACTTTGTCAGACTTCTCCCCGCCCCGGCACTACAATAAATGATAACAATATTCTTTTTCCTTGGTGTGAAAGCTACACCATTCATATCATATGTTTTTTTCCCAACGATACCACATACAATCATAGTACCTACACACAAACATGTGTTGCTAATGTTCGCCATATATATATATATACATATCCGGACCCAATATTCCATTAGTAATAACTACCCCACCACCTTACATATTCTAAGCCCCAACAAACTGTTCACCAATAACCATTATCTGTGACACCGTTATACAACCTATGTTCGCTTCTTGTTAATATCTAACATTCACATAACAGAGCGATGATTCGCCACCCCGCATAAATCTCGAGATACCAGTATCATTACGCTGACCATATTTATTTATTATTGACCACACCCTTTGGCACAATTATAACAATGTAAAAACCAGATGTTTAAGCCAATACCTGTAATCTAACATTCAATCATAATATATATATATATTCCACATACCTCCGGTATTTCTTATACTCTATATATGCATTATATTATACCACTGAATATAAAGACTTCGTGTTTGCCAACCGCACCGTAATGGTTTCTCTCCACAGAAGAGACCAGATTACATATCTTTGCTCTGTCGGGTTCTGGACTCGTCTGTTCTATCCTACCTTCAAACCTCAGTACCTCCACCCTATACATGCATCAGTCATGTGATCACTGCTGATGCTGACGTCATTGTACCAATTTCAACACCATCCAATAGGTGATACTCTAAATCAACCATCAAGTATAAAATCTTCATTATAACGACATCACTATACGTCGTAATGTTATTCCATTTAAACTTATATCCGTATCACCATAATCTATTCATATGGAACGGCCAATCATGTTAAAAATATGTCACGTTGTATTCGACAATCCTCCCTTTCTACCCTAACTATTATGATATTTGCCCGGTTCTTTAAAATCTGACCTTAGGCCACCACTCCAGTTCCTTCACAGTATTGCATAACCACTGGGCAGCCGTCAATGGCCTACAGGGCAACCCTAACACGAGTCAGCCAACCATAGCTTTACATTGTAACCCTAAATGCAGTCTTTCACAGACGCTACCAACCTATGTTAAGTTCTAAAAATCACAATCTTAACAAATTGGTTTGTTGTTTTGAGAATAGTAAATTGTTGTATGTACATTGTTTGATTGTGACATGGGAATACAGCACATGTATTGACTATGTTATCCTACTATTGAATTACGAATGGGATTACTAAGGTTGAAATACTGGATCCTGAAAATACATTGCTCATTTGTTTAGTTTATAATATTATACAGATCAAATCGTTTTTTATTCAAACACGTAATCAAACTATTGTACACTGCCGCCAATGCAATATAATATAACAAATAAATGGTGTTTCTGTGAGTGTGTATGCTTGTGTATTTGTGGATTTGTGGGTATATTAGGTTGTCTTTGTTTTTTATGTGAGGTGTGTTCGTGTATGTGCGCGCGCATGTGTATGTGCGCGCGCGCGTGTGTGTGGGCGGGTGTTATTAGTGGGAGAATACGTATGTTATTTTTGTTTGTGTTATGTGTTTGTGTGTGATGTGGATTTTGTGTATTTGCGTGTGTTAATGTGCTTGAATACATGCGTATGAGCGTTCGTGCATGTACATGGTAACATTGCTGTAGCATTTGTGCTCTTTGTGGATGTTTAAATCTACTTTCCTTAGGTTTTATTTGGTAAATGAGGAAGGTCCAGCCAGTAGTAGGCAGATTGATGACCAACCGCATTAGTTACGTAATTACAGCAACTCGGTTGCAGATGCGCTCAGTGGGGCGTGGTATTCTGTTGCTAGCGTTTCTAGGCATGCAGGTGGTTTCACTGTATCTCAGAGGTTGTTCCACAATGCCTAACTTGAATTGTATATTGTATTAGCCAATATAAATTATGGAAACCTGTCATATTATGTGTAAATAGGTCCGCTTATATAAACGTCTTTCGTACGCATTTCGCCATCTGGGCGCTGGCAAAGGACTGGGACAGATCCAGGGTTGTACAAGACAGGTTGCCCTGCTGCCAAGAGAATGGCAAATCAAGTCGTGAAGCATGGTGGGAATCATTAACGTGGGTTACGTTCCCAAGCTTGTGTGTGTCATATTCACTGTCCAGAGTGACTGCTCGATATTTGAAGAAGCCATGCCGCCACGTCAGCTGTTTATTGAAAACAGCTTTCCAGTCGGCCCCAAAGTATTTGCGTCGATGAGCGATAATCGCGACACGCTCACCCAGCTCTGGCCATCCTCGAACGGCGGTCTCACAACGAGATCGTCCGAAAGCTCGACCGAATATATATATATTTGTTGTAACAAATTACTGTAATGAAAGTCCGCGAGGACTAGCTATATGTTGTGTATTTATAGTATGGGAGTTATTCTTAGATAACACTTGGCGCCTAATGTTTGATCGTGTAGTGGTATAATCCACCTTAGAAAGGAAGTGGAATTTAATAATTGAAAGATTAATTATATATTTATTCTCTTAGTTAGATATATTCAAAGATTCAGTGTTATTGTTTATTATGTTCTATTAAGATTTGGTTGCAGGATTTCTTTATTCTTTTTATTTTTGCTAATCGATATATTTACCAAAAGGAAGATATCTTGTAATACAGTTTATTAAATTGTCCTCGTTCTTTGTTGCTTGTTCACGATAGCCGTTCTTTCTCATATGCGTTGACCTTGATATATAAGAACCCTACTAGACTGAGACATCTAGTGTACGGAGACATCGCTAACCCGTGACAATCGCACACATCGAACATATGATTGCATCGTTGCTCACCTAATCATTATACATATACCTGAGAATGGGTTAAGTGGTACTGTGCACACACACACACATACACACATACACACACGCACACACACGCACAAACACACACACACATACACATGCGCACACACGCACACACACGCACACAAACACACGCACACACACGCATACACACACGCACACACACACGCATACATAAACACACACACACACATAAACACACACACGCACACATACGCACACACACACGCACACACGCACAAACACACACACACATAAACACACACGCACACACACGCACACACACGCACACACACGCACACACACGCACACACTCGCACAAACACACACACACACACATAAACACACACATACACACACAGACACACACACATACACCCACACAAAAAACACAAAAACACACACATATATATATATATTATATATATATATACAGTGTTTATTAACAATAATGTGGATTTATAGACATGATTGATGTTGTGGTTTGGATGTCAATCGTTATTTGTGTAAACGAATTCCCATGGTACTCTTAATTCGTTTTAACTGAGTACATTTTAGTACTTGTACCTACATTATAGTTTTATACACGTTCGTCACATGACAATATTCAACAATGTATCAGACTATCATATCACTATACATCAGTGTATATATTGATGAACATTTATTGTGTAACACAAGTTTTTCCAGAGTTGATTTTATTGCAATGAAAGAGAAAGCATTACAGATTTGCAACCATCACCGTACGGTGACTGTACATGAAGAAAGAAAAGAAGACTATAAATGTTCGTCATAGAAAGAAAGGGAGTTTCTAGAGAACGAAGGTTCGAACGTCAAACCCTTGAGCGTCATAATTTTCCTTTTGCATCAACGATATCCTACCATTTGAAGAAGCAGATCTGAAAGGAATAAAATAATATGTAAAATAACCGTTATATGAGCATCAAAATCATATATTACTACAAATGCTACTTTTTCTGTGAAAGTTCGTACTTCTGTCAGTCTTTGCTATGAACGTTCACATGCATCGTTGCGTATTCCATGTTCGTGGCTATAATATTTAGTGTCATTTGTGTACAATTGTTCGCCACGCCACACCACGCGTCCTGTCTACAATTGTTCCTAGCTTCGTAAACTATCATAAACTTCAAGCAAAGTCACTTAGATACAAAACTTACACACACTTTATGAACACATTGTAATACAGTTTGATATGTTAAGAGGATATAATTATACTGGGTTCGCTATTGTAAAAAGAATATGTGTGTTCATTAGTATCGTGTCATTGCGCTGTATTCTAGGAAATTATTTATTTATTTATGAGTATATATTCGTCTATCGAGACTATTCGGAATTTTGCACGAATAGTATCAGTGGTTGACACGTCTGCTACTTACGTTGTCCATGTAGCCCTGGAAGTAGCTCTGTTGTCGTTCCTTGATGAATGATCCGATCACCAGAGGGCAGTGGCTGTTGCGGATGGGACCTGCGAACACATAATTTGACCGTAACTGATAACCAATATAATTGATGCGGCCTAAATTCACATCAGTGTAAATTACAAAAATCGACTATTGTGTGTGTGTGTGTGTGAGAGAGAGAGAGAGAGAGAAAGAGAGAAAGAGAGAAAGAGAGAGAGAGAGAGAGAGAGAGAGTATTTGTGAGTGTGTGTGTGTTTGTGTGTGTGTGTGTGTGTGTGTGTGTGTGTGTGTGTGTGTGTGTGTGTGTGTGTGTGTGTGTGTGTGTGTGTGTGTGTGTGTGTGTGTGTGTGAATATATGTGTGTGTGAATATATGTGTGTGTGAATATATGTGTGTGTGTGTGTGTGTGTGTGCGGATGTGTGTGTGAGAGAGAGAGAGTGAACGATATATATATACATGTACAGAGAGAGAGAGAGATAGTGACAGAGAGATAGAGAGAGAGAGAGAGAGAGAGAGAGAGAGAGAGAGAGAGTGAGAGTGAGAGTGAGAGAGAGAGAGAGAGAGAGAGAGAGAGAGAGAGAGAGAGAGAGAGACCCATTGCAAACATGCCTCCTTCGTCTCCGGAACAGTTTTATATCAACCCGAATTGCAGTAGAAAGAGTACTGTCAGTTATTCTTAAAACAACGTACTGCTTACCAGGAAATGCGACTTCGTTTCTATTGTTGGCGACCACCTCCAGAATACCGCCAACCCAGTTCATCTCCACGTACTCCCACTTGCCGAAGCCGGCCGCCTAAAATTGAAAACAATCAAAATATTATTTACGCAGAACACATTTACCTTTGTGATACATAAAGTGTTATGCCGTTTGTCGTTGTTGGATTCATCAACAAAACGTATGATTGTGTATATTATTGGAATGAAAACACACCCGCACACACAAACACGACCGCACGACCACACGACCGCACGTCCGCACGACCGCACGACCGAACGCCCGCACGACCACACGAACGCACGCACACGCAGAAGCACGCACACACACACACATACAAACACAATCGTCATGCATACTATTCGAAAGAATATAGCGATATGTGCATTTAGAATACAACGATGAGTATATTATTTTTGTCACTCACTGCTGTGGTCAGAATTGTACTATTTATTTCCATATTCAACCACAATTATCCTAACCTATAATTTGGAAATCAAAATAGAGAACTGTTCACTGTTCTTTCTCACCGCTGATCCATTGGCGTCGAAGGATGAATTTGAAGACTTGAGCCCAGCCTTGAATACGTCACCGGCACCACCTACTGAACAGTAGAGAGAGTTTCCAGGGGCGTTGGCAACATCATTGTAGCAGTCATTACTGACGATGCCCTGATCCACATCGCTTGTATAAATCATCTTGTAGTTTAGAGTGATTCTCAAAGAATTCCAGTGTCCGTAGTTGTTGGAGAAGAAAGGCAATTCGAGAATGCTTTCGTTGAAGAAGCCGCATTTGTTGCCTTCGGGACACCCGGAGGAAGCGAAATCAACGATGGTCACACCATCATTGAGCACCCACGGCTGATAAACGTCGTTCGTAACCAAGTCGTCATCCTCGAAGTTGATGCAGAACATCAACTCTTCTTCCTCTATTAAACACAGTGGTTTTTCAACTGTTAAACACATTCCAATTGATGGCTACGTTAAACTATCCTCTGTAATAATGTTGAATTTAACTAAACTAATTGTATACGCACACCAATATATATATATATATATATATATATATACATATATATATATACATATATATATATATATATATATATATATATATGACTTGTATCTTTGTAAGGCAGATGTGTTATTTATTTAATATTTGTCAAATTAATATTTGATTAACATTTTGTAGCATATCCTGTTTCCTATACAAAATATGTGGATATGTAGACTGTTATAATTTAGACACACTATCATTTCAATTGTCGAATATTTTTTCATTAATTGTATGTGCAATTGTTGCAACTGCTGGTGTTGAATATTGTGATAAGATACCATTGTATAGCAAACAAATAAATATATAGGGTGGCTTAGTTCGTGTCAGCAGTCACTGCTGCTTGCAAACACGTGCCTTATTCAAACCAGAGTGATGCGCATGTGTCGTCACGTGGAGGCATTGACAATGTAAAGGTTTACTTATAGCGCCATGTTGAACAAAAACCACTACGATAATGAGGAAGATAATGGGGGTAATGATGATGATGTAGATTCTAATAATAGTTATAAAAAAGAAACAATGATGTTGATACTAGACGAACAAGAAAACGAATCCAACATACTCGGTGTGGTGAAGTTCAGTTCACCAGTCACGTGTGTCTGAGTACAATAAGTAGAATTAAACCAGACTTGGACACACGTTAACAGTTCCTGATCCCAGAAGGAACAGATTGGACAGTCCATGTGGAAAGTATTGAAACCTCCCTCGTCGTTCGGCTCACACATGTAGAACTTGGCGCAATTGTCTGGGTCAGCTACGAAGCCGGGAGTGCTCTTTGTTTTGTTGTAGCATAGATGGCACTCCTCTGCAATAAGGTGAGACAATGCAAAAGCAATTGCTATTGTGTCACAACATTATATTATGGCTGCATTCACATGCCTTCCACCTAAATGTGAGGATTGATAATGAATATAGTTTATTTTTCTCAGTTCGTACAAGAATCAAAAGCAAAATAATAATAATCATAAAGTATATATTTATATATAATATACGTATATCAACATGAAGATATTCGTAGTGTAATTTGTTATCAAATAAAAACTACTAAATAATATAATAGTCAATATTTACTTTTGTAGAAAAGAAAATTAGTTGATACGACGTTATTGTACTGACAAAGGAGATTCTCGCTAAGGCTATCGTGAGAGCCACCCTTAAATATTACAGCGTTTGATTCATCAATAATTAAATAATTAATTAATAACGAAACTCAATTCAAAGCTAATATTCATATTCATCGTTTTTATGAAAAAACGTAGATAATGAAACGAAACGAAGAAAACAAGGAGGATTTGCACGTACGTACGATTGTACATGTGTGTACTTACGGATGTAATATAAAATAAACAGCATATGGCATTTGGTGAAACAATATAATATAGTCTAACAAATTTATATATGCCATACATTTATTTGCAGTTATTCATATATTCACATACATCTTTAGGAGTTTTGTACACGTCGAAAGCACAGAAGGTACCGGGTTTTATCTATGAAACAATTACAAATAACTGAAAATAATTGAAAATGAATACTAGTATCTTACATGTATAAGGTGAATAATTACATCTTACATTTAAAAAGTGAGGGAAACAAATCAGACGGTTTTTGGGTTATTTATAAAGAAAATAAGTACATTCATAATATAATTTCATTTAGCTTGAATGTACATATGTATAACAGTGCCTAAGTATATTAATCATATTATCATCAGGCTGACTGTGCGCTGTACGTAACGGTGTCTGTAGCGGTGTATTTCGGAATATACTAGCCGCGCCTGGTGTTTTCGTAAATATTGAATAGATAGTGAAGGTACCGGTTCTAGACAACGTAATTCAGTTGGATGTGAATCAGATTGGTCACGTAAACGTTTTTGAGATTGCAACACATTGTCATTCGTGATTGATTGTTTCATGTGTAACAGTGGTAGTGTATAAAACGTGTATTTATAAAATATTATTTGTTTCCGTTACTTTTTTCACCGAATGCACGTTGAACGTCAGCATCTGATTTGTCAAAAACACGACATATTATTATACACAAAATCGTGAGTTATTCTTGGAAATAAGATGTGAGGCATCACAGCCCGTATTGAATGTCGACTTCGACGGTTATCATGTTGCATCAATAAACATAATCGCCAACCATCGATGCAAACCATGGGTTATCCTGACTGCTTCCTCCAGTTGCCTTCCACCTGCGATGATTGGCCACTGATGTAAATTTTAATTATATCACCACATATTAACATTTACGGGTGGCAGGTTCTTGTGAAACAGTGTTAGAATATAAAACATCGATGGATAAAAATATGTGTTCTTACGGAATGCATAACGTACGTCTCCAAATGATTTGTTTAAAACAATAACACCGTATTAAAAACACAATTCATACGTTTACGTTATTATAAGATGTGAGACATTAAAACATACCTTGAAGGTCAACAGGACCTGCCCCGTCTTCAGAACAGCAATTTTTTTCTTTGTCAAACGATGCAAACGGCTCTACCTCAACGACAATTCCATCAGCGGGTAGAGGCCAGCCGATGGGAGGATTCTTGCAGGTGATGTCTACAAGAACACACGTGTGATATTCCTCAATATGTATCACTGTGTACGCACACATTATACGAGGCACAATAAATTCAACGGAAGTTTTATTTTACGGAAAGCATGTGTGTGCGTGTAATTAATATGTAATTTGTACTTTGAATATAATTCACATTTAGCGCGTCATAGTAATCCACGCAAGGCAAGTTCATCACATCAGTAACCAACAGTCAGTTTAAACGACTTGTTAATTAAACCAAACCAAATGTACCTAAACTACCATTATATTTATATATAATATATGTAAATATATATATATATGTGTGTATATATATATATAAATATATATATATATATATATGTATATATTATATAAATATATATATATTATAAGAATATGTTTGTCTTGTTACATAATATTAGTACATTATTTGCCAATGCATAATAATTTTTAGTTTTAATAGATCCCTTCAATATCAGTGATGATGTTAACATAAACAAAACATTGTATTATTATAGCTTACCCCCAGCAACGGTCGCGGCCAGAAAAAGAAGACCTAGTCCACATTGTAGCAGTGCCATCGTCTCTCTACCGAAGAAACAATGGTAAACATTATAAACTGAACTGTCAACCATGATGTTTAAGTATCGTACATCTACTCAAGCAAACATATCAACGTAACATTTTCGGTGTTTTATAATCGTAATCAACTGCCGTTACTGTTTAACAAATGCAATGTGCAGTGTACGCATTTCAGCCATGTTACAAAATCACCGAACCCAAAACAGTATTGTCGTGATTTGGCTGATACTACGTACCAACCGAGTTGCATTGCTGATCGTCAATTTCAGTTCATTATATTATATATTATATACTCTTAGCTTTAAAGCAATACAGTTAATACAATATAATATATAAGCCGAAGAACAATGACTACGAACGAGCACTTCTTTCCGTAGGAAAATTCAAAATCGTCTCACCTGAATCAGTTGTCGCTGACACACGCAGAAGATCTTGTGGTCGTCGACTCGTCTTGTGCAGAGTCTATGTGTGACTGTCGTCTACGCCTCCGTCTTTTATAGCAGCCCAACTCTTAAATTGATACCTACGTCGGAGATTCGGATTTCGCGACGCGTGGTGTTGTTGCACCGTCGAAGCGGAGTTTATACTCAACCAACCAATAGGAATGGCAGCGCCTGCCCCGCCCATACCTTTGATGACTTGGGGTGTTGGGGCTACAACGCATCACCGCTTTCGCAGGTGTATTCATTCGCAGTAAATCGGTTTAAGAATAATCATGCTCAGCGTAGCTCAGAGATCTGATACAACTTTTGAATGTCCTTCTTTTGGTCGAAATAATCAGAACGTATATCTGCTTAATCAGTTATAGCCCAGGATGTCATCTAAGCGATTCTTAGATTTGCGAAATGGCGATGTTGTTATACATTTGATATTATTTATAAACTATTCACACATTACATATTTTGACAAGAAAGAAACGGACTCACGACCTAATAGATCACTTCAGGATGCAATTGTAGTCATTGAGTGTGTATTATTTGGTACATACTAATTTTATATATGCTCTCGTAATTATGCTTTTTCGTTCTGCTTGTATATCTTCTGTGCCATGTTTGAAAATGTGCACGTTTGTTTGGTGGTAGTGGAGCGCAGTGGTGCAGTGTAGAAATTCGGACTCTCGACCGAGATAACCCGGGTTCGAATTATATGCTGCAGCGTCGGGCAAGTTCGTTTATTCTACGTTGCTCCAGTTCACTATGTTGTATGAATGAGTATTGGCTATATACAGTCGTGGATATTTTTGTACGAATAGTTTTCATACATTAAGTGCAGCCTGGCTGAATACGTTCCAGAGATGTCGAGATGATGTTCGATTGAACGGGTCTGCCAGGAAACAGGACACTGCGCTATATAAGAACTTACCTTTACTTTTTAGTGTTTAAGATACACTACCTTGCGTTGATTCACAGGTTTGGAAACGACGCGTTATCGTGCTAGTTAATATGACAAACAGACTGTTTCCATCTACTCATGATAATAACAATAATAATGATAACAATAGCAACGATGTGTTTATTTCAGACAGTCAGTATGTCCATTTAATCAAATTAGTTTAATCATATAACAAATAATTACATTGATAAAAACAATATATTTTAAATGTATATATATATATATATATATATATATATATATATAGCCAGGACCCACTGATGCCGTAATTGCGACGTACACTATATGTGGCTGGTAAGAATGTTCTGAATAATGGTATTCATAGACATGTTGCTCCTAGTCATTAACCCAAACATAACCGTTCTGATAATACTTTTATATTATTTTACATTTGTTATAACAAACATATGGCTAGCGCTACATCTGATAGGCAGATTGTTCAATATTCAAAATGAATTGTTGCAGGCAACAATTAATTGTTAAAATGAGCTTTTCTACAATTTACTCATAGAGCACACATATAAATATTACTGAAATATAATGCAAGCAGATTATGTGTTATAGTAGTTGAATAAAAATGAAAGTTGTGCCATAATATGTTACTCTTAGCATACAAAAGTATCACTTTGGCTTGAATGTCAGCTTCAACGGATAAAGTCATTACAAATAACACGTCCCTTAATAAAAAAAACGTGGCAAAATTTTATTATTTTTTATAATTTCCTCCTAATGGCATTTCCCTGGCAATATTTTAGTTTCTCGAAAAAGGTTAATGACGAGCTATTTACCAGCATATTCAACGTCATGCTCAGGTTCATTGGAGTAATAATGAGTAATGGAGTAATGTCGAGTAAAGCTTGTAGTCCCTTGGAGGAAGGAGCAAAAAAGTAGGTCATCTGCGTATATCAGGTGGTTAGCAACCGTGTTATCAAGACTATAATCATCATAATGTGCGATCCCTAGAATAGAATGTAAGACCTATATATTTTCAAAATACCCTATATATGTCAAGATTTTCACCTTTTATGTGGTAAATGAATTGTTCGCAACGTAAAACGGAGTGTGTGCGTAATGCGTAAAACGTAACCTAACAATCGCAGGAACCACGCGCGCGCCTCTAGTGTTCCGAGATAACGGCCACGGCGTCATAGACTTTGCAACTTGAAATGGACGCTCATACAATAGTGCTGATGCCTACCATCGTGCCAGTGGCATAGCAATACGAACATCATTGATAATTATTGTCCGCTATCACGTCTAGGGCCTACCATTGGTGAACGTCACATTCTCTCCGACTTTCGTCATTTTGAACAAACAATAATAGTAACTGCTAGCGCGTTATGGTATGCATCTAAAGATTCTGTGATTCCGTGACTCCACGTTAAGACGTTGTGTAACTAATCCGTTGTATTGCGTGGGTTGACAACTTTCTCGCACCTTTTGGTTGTGAAATGTCCACCTGAGAAGTACTGTTAGGTTGTAATGAAAGGAATTTTACGAGAAAACTCCAGCTTTGCAGTATCGAATGAAGCGGTGCAAGTGTCGTTAAATTGTTATATAGTGTGACATGAATAAAGACTGTGTAACCCACATCAGATCGAAGTAGGCGTTAATACGCCGATAAAGCTCATTCTTACACGAACAAATATGTCTATTCACTTACTATCTGCCAACACCAACTCAAAGTGATTATATTCCACGTGATGTATACGTTTGCCTTTTTTGTATAATTCCGTGGTGACAATCATTTTATCGTATTATGTGGTAGTATAAATTAACTAATCAAAAATCACGACAACACGTGCCTCAAACATGTTAAACAATGGATTAACCGATTGGCTTATATTAGCTGCTTCTAAGACATTGTTATATACGCCGTATATTGTGCACCTATATTGGTACTGAAAAATGTTTATATGCACTCAAAATAAGCTGTTGCAGTAGGAAATTAACATGAATTATTTAACCTTTGTGAGAATTAGTTTTCAAAACTACCTCTTCGATAGGAATCACCTAAAAACGACATATTTCAGCTCGGGTTCGCATTGGAACCATGATGATATTGAAACATAGAGTTTGTTCACAATACAATATATATTAGCTGATACACAAAATCGGGACAGCAACTAAGGTCTCTAAGTGTCACCACTTTTGTTGCCGCAATTGGAGACGTACTCATTTATTGTAGAAACGAGAAAGGCCCGTTATAAAATCAAAGCATAACAAATACACGTAAGTAAATCATTCTAAATAAATACCGTTTTAAATACATTAATACATAAAATATATATAAATCGATAAGACTAGGTCAACTGGTCCAGGGAAGCGAGTGGACATCATAACCTTGGAAGATATATATATATATATATATATATATATATATATATATATATATATATATACATATACATAATACACAAAAAGTAGCATATTGTTGAATGTATATTTTTATTTTTATGACTGTGATCGTGTGTAATTGTTCACCAGATAGACGGGATATATGTATCTGCCGATTTCAGTTATCCAAGAAACATTTACATATCTATCTAACTATAATCGACCAAGCGTATGTATCTTCGTTGTCCCTTCGTATCACGTTTCCCTCTTAGACGCCTTGAATCTCGAGTGCCAAACTTTCAGGAATTAATCAACGACCGCTAGAGTAGGACATACTAACTACACATGTTTTCAAAACACCTACAATAAAACACAACAATAAACGAGTTCGTTCCTTAGCAGTGCTGGACTTAAAATGCAACGTGCCCGTACTAATTGCAGGAACCATGCACGCGCAGCAAAAACAAAAAAGGCTCCTGCATCATTGACTTAGTGAAATGGAGTGAACGCAGACACAGTAAAGCTTACATCTATCCTTATGCCAATAGCATAGCAATATTTAACAATGCTACACTATCAAAACTACTGCCTGTCGATCGACGAGAACTTCGTATTATGTCCGACTTTCGTCATTTTGAACAAAAACGTATCTGCGAACGCGATAGGATGTATATATAACGACGTTGTGTGCTAGATGTATTAAGGAACACACACAGTTACACTGGCAACATATGTAGCAAGTCAGGAGGCGCACGCCAACGTCTCACCTGAACATCGCACACCACGATGACGTACACTATTACCATTCATTGCCAAAAGAAAACGTTTCACATAGGAACAGTCGGTACTACTGATATTGTCGCTGTGTATAGTTGTGGTGCTGACGAAATCAAGCGTTCGCAATGATGAAGTGGTGGGACTGTCTTTATGGAGTAGCGTAATTGTTTCTGGTTCCATTATGAACCAAGTAAAACTCTGCAGATATACATATTTATCATAATCGTATATGTATATATATATATGTGTGTGTGTGTATATATATGTGTGTGTGTGTGTGTGTGTGTGTGTGTGTGCGCGCGCGCGCTTGTGTGTGTGTGTGTACTCAAGTTGTATTATGTACATATCGTTCTTTATTCTAATTTGTAACTATTCAATACTGCCACCGCTGTAATATAATAGAAAAACATTGTGCACAGTTGTCTTTGATTTATTCAAGTTCCACTTTGTTCAGTTGAGTAAAGCTAGGATTCCATTTGTACAGAAACGCGTACGCATGCAGCATACGCAAAGATAATACCTCTGAGTGACGTCACGTTTGGGAATTTCCTATCAGATTCGTGTGCGGTACGATTCGAATAGCTACATGGAACGATTTTGTTGCACCAGCATCCGCACGGCAAAACTCATACGCCTGTGTAAATTTGGAATTAGTTATATTAATTTCTGCCGGGCACTATATTAATTGTTTAGCCGCATGCCGCATCCGCATGTATGGAATCCTAGCTTAAGACAACAATTGAACATAATGGCCGGACGATTGTTATATCGTGCGAGCATCACTATCGTATTCCGTCTTTTTGGCTGACGACCACTATCGGACAACTTAAAATGTGGCATTATTATTTCATATCGGATTGTGTTTCCAGCTTGCTGAGTACATTCGATTAAGCTTTTCTTTCTGAATGTTACGAGTATGCACTGGCAAATAAGCTATCGGAGGGACCAAATGGAAACAAACATGAAGAAATGC
>OZ023205.1:72670423-72685247 GCA_963995525.1 Escarpia spicata | reverse complement strand
TCTTACTTTTCCATAAAAATCTAAAAAAAAAACAAAAATGGCAATCTACAACTATAAAAACACATTAATATTAACATTTTGTAACCACTTCATCGTATATATTAACATTACTCTACTGAGATAACACTTACGTAAATTGTTGAGATGGTTCTCATTTTAATATGCCAAAATGGGCCTTCTGTTACTAAAACAAAACGAGTCTTTATTAAGGTGCCTAATTATATAACAACATGGGTCATTATTACAACATTATGTTCGTTTATCACAGCTGTTCTGCGTTCTGTTTTGTGACATTTATTAATTGTTACATTTAGATGGGATATATTGACAAGTGTTTCCTTGAAGTTACGTTGCAAGTGTACGACACGGCGCCAACTGTATTTAATACTCATAGCACATATCTACGTTCTAAATATATTGTGATAAGCACATTTATTATTTTGCATGATATATCCCTATATAATCTAAACAATCTCATCAACGCAATGAATTATGCGATGCTACTGTCAAGTACGCAGAGTATGCTACCATGATATTCGACAGGATAAGACACATATACCATCGACGTTGTTGTTACACAGACATCAAAAAGGCATAACAACTACCCATTGGCTTCGAATTGCCGATTATTTGATAGCGTTGAAATAGAAAACTACTGTCAACGTCACAGTTACGTAGTGTACTATATTTTAGTCGAATTTATGTATGGGACCAACGAATATCATCGTAGCATAATCTGCGTACTTGACAGTAGCATCGCATAATTCATTGCGTTGATGACATTGTTTTCTCAGTAAATTTATTTTTTTATGTAAGTTACTGACCCTTTCACACACACACGCACGCACGGACGCACGGACGCACGCTCGCACGCTCGCACGGACGCACGCACGCACGCACGCACACACGAACACACGCACACACGCACACACGCACACACGCACACACGCACACACGCACACACGCACACACGCACACACGCATATGAATACAAAACATATTGCGGTAGCATTCACGCACTCACACACTTACACATTAAAACTCACTCTCACATGCACGAACGCACACACACAAACGCGCGCGCGCGCGCGCGCACACACACACACACACACACACACACACACAACACACACACACACACACACACACACACACACCACACACACACGGATAGCACAATTTATATAGTTTTGTACTAAGCAGACCATAACAATATGAAGCAGATTGTTAACAAATACTGTTTTAATTGATAGTGTTTTTTTCGTGATAATGTTTTGAAAGGTAATGCAACTATCGTCACTTATGGCTCGAAATGCACTACTCGAATATTACAGCAATATGCTGTGTATGTTATTTTATTACTGAAATGTCGCTTAGTTGCGTTGTAATATATAAGAGTGTTCGGCTGCGTTCTTCCTCCTCAATCTGTTAGCTCACTGTTCGTAGGCAGTTGATTGCATCTACCTTTGGCTTCCTACTTATATTAATTTCACTGCATTATTTTCCTAACTGTGACGTTGGCAGTCGTGTTCAATTTCAATGTTAACGTATATTCTCCCTGCCTATGTTCATGCTTAATTGGTATGCCTGCTTGATGTGTATGTCACAAAACAGTCGATCGTATTTTGAAGACCATACAAAAAACATTACATCATACACGTTCATAGTTGAGTAGTTATGTTTTAATAATGACACGATGCATCAATAACATTTATTAATCAGTCAAAAAACCTATGATAATCACGTGTTGCAGTGTTTTACGAATGCAGTCCACTAACACCGGTTTCACAAATAGTTGGTTCAGTCCACACGAGTGCTAACACTTCTAGGTTGACCATTTCCGAAAACTATTAGCTCAACCCAGTCGTTGGCCGAAATGTCAGACGCTCGTAAAATGTTTGCATATATAAATTTTATGGCGGCGACTACGTACAAAACCCGTCATTGGAGACAGTGGTAGGATATTGTATAACAACATAGATCTGACATTATGTTAACTGTCTCGCTATGATGAGAGAGTCAACCGTTGTCAGACACTAAAATCACGCCATTACAGCAAGCAATCACAACGGTCAATACGTCTAACGTTTTCATTCAACAATGCATGTTATTAGGCTTACAATCAAACAACGCGTGTTATAGCTTAGAACAAAATTGCAAAATGCGGATCATATATATGTATATAATAATCAAATTCTATACGATATATATGTATATATATATGTATATGCGATATTATGGTATGTGTTTACCACTCTACTCAACGCCATAGAGATATCGGGAAGGGCAGTGTTGTAAAGCATCGTATAGGGTTAGATGATCAAGATTTTATATGATCTTCCGGCAGTCATAAAAATGCGTTCCGTTGCATCCGTTGCATATATATATATATATATATATATATATATATATGCAATGGATATATATATATCATGCTTCATGCTGCTTGGTGTGGTGATGATAGCAAGCACCTATATATAAATATGTTCATTCGCCCGCCGCATACTATGCAGCGTAATGTGTCCTTTTGAATTATATGGTTCATTATAGCCAAAGTGTACGAGTGAAATGTGGTGTCTGCCACACAAGTCGGTTTGATCAACATAAATTAATATTGATCTGCTGACTTGTCATAGTCGATGGTTTGCGAAACTCAGGTACAAATACGCAACGGACGATTGTTCCAGCAATTACTCTGTGTACTGTTATTGTACTAACAATGCACGGCTATCCGCCGGATAGGGTAGCTCTAGACAGTCTGGCTGAATACATGCAAACTACTGTGGACAATCACCTGTCTTGATCGACCATTCGTTGTATGTTGATAGGTCAGACGAAACTGCATGCCGACCAATAGGACGTAAACACATTGTCTCGACGAGCATGTCACTGTCAGATTTAGGCGATGTACGACGCCCCCTCATGTTGAAATACATGCGTTACCCAATGCCGTAGTTACTACCTATATTCTCTAAGCAAAGCACTAAGAAACCAATTACATGGGCAAGCTGAATCGAATGTATTAATAAAACTGGAAATACAAATTACTAGGAAACCATAATGCGACAGTTAATAGTACTGTTCGACAGTGATCGTCAGGTTAAGACACTCGACGATGACGATGGTTTTCACTAAACGTACACACACACACACACACACACACACACACACACACACACACACACACACACACACACACACACACACACACACACACACACACACACACACACACACACACACACACACACACACACACACACACACAAACAAACAAACACACACACACACACACACACATATATATTGTCCGAGCTTCGGATATTTCGGCCAACGACTGGGTCGTGCCAACAGTTTTCGGAAACGGTCAACCATGTACTGCTAGCACTCATGTGGACCGAACCAACTATTCATGTAACCGGTGCTAGTGTACTGCATATGTAGAACACTGCAACACGTGATTATCATCAGTTTTTTTTAATAATTAAGAAATACTACTGATACATGGTGTTGTAGCTCTGCATTACTAAAACAGTAACTACTCAATTATGGACGTGTATGTTATAATGCTTGTTTCTGTATGGTCTTCAATATACGATCAACTTTCGTGTGACATGTACATAAAACAGCGTAGCAATAAAGCATGGGCAGAGACAGAGCAAATGTATGTTAACGTTGCAAATAAACACGACTGCCAGCGTCACAGTTAGAACAAATAATGCAGTTAAATTATTATGAGAAGGAAGCCAATAGTAGATGCAATCAACTGCCTATGCACGGTGAGCCAACAGAGTGCAATACGTAATATATATATGTTGGTCACAAGCCACAAAATGCACTAGACGAATAAAACATAAATATAATTCCGTTACTCAGCGTATGTACTCAGTATTGAGAACATGTCACCCTGTGCTGCATAATTGGATTACGGCCATTGTGTTTTCGCGTCAATTGTATATTTGCATCTACAGAAAAAGGGGCACCTCAGCTGAGTCGAGAATACTGCGAGAAGGGGGATTTGAACAGATCGGAGGAAGACGTTGGACGTAGAGAGAGAACTGCTGATACGAAACAATGGAGATAAATAAAATATGAGGTTTAAACAATACTCGATATTCAATCGCTGAGCAACAGGGGATAGTGAGGAAGAACACAGCGGAACACACATGTGTGCGTGTGTGTGCGCGTGTGTGCGTGTGTGCGTGTGTGCGTGTGTGCGTGTGTGCGTGTGTGCGTGTGTGCGTGTGTGCGTGCGTGCGTGCGTGCGTGTGTGCGTGCGTGCGTGCGTGCGTGTGTGGGTGTTTGCTCTTAAATAACTGGTATTACTAAAATACCAAATTCAAAACAAAACATTTCTTAGGCGCCATATCCTCGAAAAGCCAGCTCATATCTCAGAAAAACACGAAGCAGGCATAGTTATAATTCACCGGCATAGACTGGGCGAATGTATATTAATGGTGAAGTAGAAAACGGCCTATGTTACAAACAAATGACGAAATGGTGATTATTACTATTCGAGAACGCAGTCAACGATAAATCGAACAATACATTTATGGACATTATGTTCCAAGTGAGGGATGTGATTTGCAGTGTATGTTAGGCAGCATTCACTCGAAACATATGGAGTGCATGCTATGCTCGCTGTACGTTGGGTTGTATTTAGTTAGATTAAAACGTATGCAGGAAAAGCGTATGGACATTGAAAGATTTTTCACATAGAACCGTAATGGCAGAACGTCGGGACACTGTGCAATACACACAGAAGCATCCTAGGTGCAATGGACCATTACACTAACACAAACACCTGTATTTACCAAACATCAACAAAAACACATACAAGTTTGATGTAAACATTGCAACCACAAATTATACAAACTCGACTCGATACAAAAGAAACAAACGTAAAATGTGAAATTTAATGGAGAACATGTTGCACAAATCAAGTTGAGTGAGAAAGGGAATTTTCGTTAAGTCGCATCTCATTTCCTTAGCAAGAAAAGAGCCGGTAACTTACTTTAGAAGAAGAAAATAAGTTTACTGAGAATAAAATCTCATCACCACAACAACAACAAATTACACTTGCCAATGTATCCCATATAAATGCAGTGGGGTACAATTAATAACAGTCAGAACACAGGACGCAGAACAGTTGTGATAAACGACATATGTTATAATAATGACCCATGTTGTAATATAATTACGCCCACTTAGTAATAACGACTCGTCTTGTTTTAGTAACAGGATGCCCACTTTGGAAAATGAAAACGGGAATCATCTCAACAATTTACGTAAGCGTAATCTCAGAGGAATAATTTCAATATATATACGATTAACTGGTTACCAAAAGGTTAATAAATATGTTTTTATCGTTGTAGATTACCATTTGTTTTTTAGATTTGTATGGAACATAATAGTTGTTGGTTGAAGTATCTCGTCATATTTCATTTTGATATGAATTGTTAGATAACTCCTATTTGTGTAACTGATTTTAGAGAGGA
Source organism: Escarpia spicata (assembly GCA_963995525.1). NCBI lineage: Eukaryota > Metazoa > Annelida > Polychaeta > Sabellida > Siboglinidae > Escarpia > Escarpia spicata. The sequence continues at coordinate 72,679,749 of OZ023205.1, read as the reverse complement.
CGTTTTTGAGGAGACCACTTATTTGTAATTACCACTTCGTTCATTATTCTATTCGACTCTCCCTGATTTTGGAATCATTTATATTATTTAAATAAATTGATTGTATTCGTACTTCAAGTCCTAAGGACTGCTCAAAACGCATTACACTTGTAATCCCCAATAACGTTGACCAATTGGCTTACTGAATCCTATCCACATTATTTCAGTCTTATCCAAATAAAGTCGCAGGCCATGTTTTGTAAAGGTGTTATTTAATTTTGCTTTGCTTGCTATAGCACTCTTTGTTATCAGCTACAACTGATAGGTGTTCAGCATACAGTATCTTCTTAAGTTCGTCCTGTTCTTATACATTTTCTCTGATCAGGTTGGTCACATTAATATAATTCTTCATTTAAAGCTAGGATTCCATATTTTACATATACGGAAATGGCATGCTGATGCGTAAATAAATAGGGGGATGACTTTTGTTATGCGAATGCAGATTCGGATAAACGGCATCGCTTCACGTAGTGAATCGAATCGTATCTGCAGAGGAATCTAATATGTAATTCCAAACATGATGTCACTCAGAGGTATTGCCCATTCAGCATGCCGCATCTGTACGGATGTACTACAATGCTGTGAGGTCGACCAGTGAATTTGTATAACTTTGAAATGTTATATACATGGCCTTAACACTCGGTTCAAACAGGACATTATTGAGCTGTAAGATATTATGTACTCTTCCGTGATATTGTGTCATTTCCCCTACCCTGAGAGAAGCAAAAAAGGCCAGTATGTACATAGATCGGAAAAATGCTTGTAGCCAAGTGAAGTACAAATGTGTTGAACTGACGAACATAGATTATGTAATAATTCCAAAGAAATTGGCATCCTGAAATCTGGAATCAGACACTGGAGCTTCTAACACGAGTGGAAACATGTGCAAGGATTGGTTTAAAGATCAATCCTGGAAAAAAACAATATATATAATTCAAACAATTAGGAAACACCAGCATCGTTTTCAGGGAAGGAGCTGTTTTAGAGAAGGTTGAAGACTATAAATACCTTGGCTCCTAAGTCTGCACAACAGACAAAGACATCAAAACCAGGAAGGCAATGGCGTGGAGAGCATTCAAATTCAACCAACTAAATCTAATATGGAAATCTGCACTCCCACTAAAAACCAAGCCGTGACTGTTATTGCAACAGTAGAATCTATGCTACTCTATAGATGCGAAACATGGACATGTTTGTCAAGTTTTTCGTTATTACGAAAAACTTGACAAACAACTAGACGGATGTTATACAAGAATGCTTCGAGCCGCATTTAACATTCACTGGCAACAACATTTGACAAACATAGAACTACACAGTAGAATATGTAGTCACGGATAAAATAAGAAGACGATTGAGATTTGGCTGACACTGCTACAGACATAAGGATAAAATGGCATGTAAGACCATCTTGTGGCAACCGACATATGGAAGAACCAAGGCAGGAAGACCAGCAGCAACTTACAACGACTACTTAAAGGAAGATGTGGGTCAAGAGACGGATGGGCTGAAGACGGCAATCTCAGACAGAGTGATCTGGAGACGGATGATTGAAGTCACTAATGTTCGACCCTACTGACCGACATGAGTGAGTGAGTGAGTGAGTGAGTGAGTGAGTGAGTGTGTGAGTGAGTGAGTGAGTGAGTGAGTGAGTGAGTGAGTGAGTGAGTGAGTGAGTGAGTGAGTGAGTGAGTGAGTGAGTGAGTGAGTGAGTGAGTGAGTGAGTGAGTGAGTGAGTGAGTGAGTGAGAGGGAAGTGAATCTGGGACTGCGCCTAAATTGTTAATTCCTCGCAACGAATTTTAAACCAAAAATGTTCATTAGGCTAAGGACGATTGTAACATCAATGAAGATAAGGTATTGCTGATAATGTAGATACAATTGTTCAGTATGCATATTTTTGTGTGTGAAGATATGCAACAAAATGTGCCACGAACGCAGATGGCACAGGTACGTGGTACCACAGTTGATACCGTGTTAAAAGGAAGTACTAGAAAGAAGAGAGCGAATGTTCATATATTCTCATAGTTCATTTTCCCGGTGTATGTTTGGTATATATATGCACATTGAATTGCATACACGTGATTACAAGTTTTCTGAGAAGAGCCATGATATCAGCATTTTGGACGTGTAATTATTAATTACATGTTCCAAAGCATGGTTGTTAGTGTGGATTATAATACGTTTGTTACGCAGTTGTGGAGACCAGAGATGTACGCTAACCATGATTGGGAAAAGCTCAAGAAACGAGATGGGCGGAATGTTCCGTGTTGCAGGCCATTTGCCGAATAACCAGTGCGAGCCAAAGACATCTCCATAACCTGAACTAGCTGCATCTGTGAATAAATGCAGGAATTATGCTGCAACCCTTGGATCGTACTTAAAAATAGCTGTCCAGCTGCCCATGTTGGTAGGATTTTGTAAGAACAATGGAAATATTGAATAAACGCTGTAAGAAACTTCGTCCATAAATTACGATATTTCATGGAAAAAAGCCAACTCGATTTGTCCACTCTAATTGCTTCAAAGTTATATTTTTCTTTGTAAGCGCATCATCGATGCATGCCGTACATTTATTTAGATTATCCAGTTTATCCAGGAGCAGATGAACTTCAAAAGCAAGAGTATTGAGTTGAATGCCAGGAAATGTTAGAAGGCTGGGAGTTTTTTCTCTCGACATAGGTACTCCTACGCGTCCACACAAAAACAGAAAAGAAAGTAATTGCGACCCACACATATTTTCGGGGAGGGATAATATAATATAACAATCATATAATATATGTAAAATGTAAGGAATATGCAGTTGTCGCCGAGCAACAAATTCAAGAGCTGAATTGCAAGTTTCAAAAAATTACAGCTAGATTTAAGACCCATCTGCAGACTGGTGTCTACACAATTATGACCATTAAAATTACAACCGAGAAGGTACTGTTTTCGTGGTGCAGTTGGCATAATCTTGAATGCCTTCTCAATGTTCGTTCTACACATAAACCAACCAACCGAAACGAATGGGAACGAAAGGCTTCATTGTTGCCACGCAGGTGTTGTTGGGGAAAATATTGAGTGTGTGCGCTCTCGTGCTGCATGACACTTGTAACTTGGGTGAAGATCCTCTCACCCCGGACACATGTGGCTGTATTGGCAACCTAGAAATAACGACCAGCGTGGAAATTGAAACAGAAACCCCGTGGAATCCGTTGACTAGGAGTGAATGTGTATGGCTGCTTGGTTGGTGTGGACATAGCTACTACCGTATTGCTCGGTATTGAGTGTCCCGTGTTGGTTGGTTATTCTAATATGAATACGCGTATTTTCATCAAAAGAAACACAATCTCCGCCTGCTTTCTTTGTGAGTCGAACTGTGTCGAAATACTTAAGGATCGCTTGTGCGGGGAATTTGGACAACAATATTGCCATGAAAATATTAAAAGCAGAGCACCCCTAGTTTACATCGATTATCTTTGTTCTTTTCGCAATAAAAATTACACCATATAGTTAGTTAGCGCGAGCCGATCAGCCATCTACTTCGAAATAAGGATTCAATAGCCAATTTCGATATTTCACGCCTGTGCACAATATATAAGGTCTCCCAATTCGCCAAGGCCAGGCGCCTTCTTACCAGTCGCGTCTGTTGTCGACGCTATGAAAAAAACAGCGTCGGTTTTTTCTCTCTCGACAGATCGAGTTTGGAAAAAATAGTACATTTCTTGTTTCGTTCAATTATGTTATAGTTAAGTATATAATAGCCGATTTTGAAATTTTCAAGCTTGGCGCGCGTCCGCCGCAAGCGGCTGTCGTAAGCGACACAGAACTATTAATAAGACACCGTCACCGCGAGCGCGGCCGACACGACTCATCTAAGCGGCGCAGAAATTATCAATAGCACCGCGTCTTCAGTCGGCGCGCTGCTCGCCCGAGAAAAAAAAACAATGCGTCGATTTTGAGTTTCCGGGGAACTTTCCACAGAACGTTCTGACTTTATAATTATATAGTTTTCATACAAACAAACACATCCTATATTAATTTAAAAGCACGCCGAACGTCTACGCACTTCTAAATAACAACATAATAGCCTATATCAATATTTAACTCCCTACCGCAAACGACCGACCCAGGAGTGACATCACTGTCAACGTCGTCGGCATCGGCGTCGGCTCTTCCCACGGCTATTACAAAAACGTACACTATAACATCGCTCTATACGTATACCATCTTCCGTATAGACCACGTCGGATAGATAACGCTCCGTCGCATTAATATGCCTTTTATTAATCGCACCTTATTATAACACTTCGTTTTAGACTCGCTTTCATCAACAAAGCCCCTGTATGTTAAAGTTAATCATTTTTTCCAAAAGGAAATTTCGGTCATATGCTTTACTAAAATCTACAAAGCGTACACACGTTTGCTCTCGGCATTTCTTTCTAGTGTTGATTATGCTTGTAATCGCAGATAGTTGGTCGAGACATCTGCGACCTGGTCTAAAATATTTTGCTCATCACACAAACTTTGTTGTCCTCGACCCTTGATATAAGACGGTCATTTAAAATTTAGCAGTATATTTTATGCACATGAGAACTAAGCCTAATTTCCCCATATTTTAGTGGCACTCGCGGATCCGACGTACAACGCTTGGGTATCGGAGTTACGATGCCCCGACGCCATGCTTCAGGAACCATGGTGTTGTCAAAACATTTATTAAATAGCTCATAAAAAGTCTATAGCATTCTCATTACTCATTGTTTCGACTGGAATACCGTCATCACCAAACGCTTTGTGTTTCTTGGCCTTGTTTAAGGCCAGGCAAATGTCCTCTTTAGAAATACGCCCATTAAGGTGTTCACCGTGTACCAGTGAGTCGGTCTCTACCGACGGTTGGTGGATAATTATTTGTTCGTGATTGAGAGGGTTCATTAAGGTGTGAACGTCAGTTCTCCAATTACGTATTAGCACATCTTGATCAGTGGAACTGGAACCGGCTTCCCGTATCATTTCCATAGGTATATCATGATTAGGTTCTTGTTTTATTCCCAGTTTGCCCAAATGCTTCCAGAACGGACTAGGATCATATGATCAATTAGGTGTTCTTGCTGTTGACGCCAGAATTTGCGTTTGGCAGCTTGCACAAGTTTATTAAAGTTTCTCTGGGCTACCTTAATTTCAGATTTCAGGGCTTTTTAATTTTGTTCGCTACCCTAGATCCGCATTTGTTCACTCACTGTGAGGTTATTCCATAGCCAAGTAAGTTCTTTTGTCCACCGTCGCTTCTTGATCCATCTGCGCTTATTACGGAGCACTGCCTGGTTTATGTGGACCACTTTGTGGAGTTTAGCTTCCATCACAGTTCTAACATGTTCGCAGAAATTGTCGTATACATTATTCAGACTTTGTTGCGTTAGATCAGATCTAAGTATGAAATAAATGAGAGTAGCACAATGTCCTCGTGTTGTGGTATCACCGAGAAATGAATGGTCAATGCCTTCTAATTTGTATCTCGTTGTGTATGGGATTTCTGAGTTCGGGTCTGTATTACCGTAGCTTTCCGTGCAATCCAGGAAATATCGAGTGACCTGAGATGGTCTTGCGTCGGTCACTAATTGATATACACACTGAGTCATTAACTGTATGTTTTGCCGATGTTACTGTAAAGTCGTTAAAAGACGCCAAGCGTTCATGCGGTACGAGGCAATAGTCAACGACAGTCAAACATTTGGTTGAAACAAATGTGAAGTAATTTATGAACGAATGGAGACCATTGAGAATGCAGCAGCCTGATGATATTAAAAACGTCAATGAGCTATTGTCTATGTGAGTCCAGTTTAAAATCAATCACTTTTCTATCTGGAATGTCATCTACACATTTTTACAATTTAGGTTTGTGTGATTACGCCTACATAATTTGCAACCATTTAGTTCCAACTTATTAGCTATTTTTGGCTCGTCATTAAAAATTATGATGTCACGGTACTTCGCGATTTGTCATAAATCCTTTTTTGTTTTCATCAATGTCGGCGTATTATTCGTGGAATTAAATGTCACTATTACTACACCAGGATAGCCGATACTGCTGGATGGTTTACGTACAGTCTTTTTCAAATTTTATTTCCTTGAGCTTGAGCACGTATTTCAATACATATTTGATTTTATCCGTCATGTTTTCGTTCTCAAATTCGGGTACCTATGTAAGTGACAGTTCTTGAAGATGAGCATCGTTACACGCAAAACAACAACGCAGCTAACCGATGGAACTGATTCAAATAGGGATTGCACGGCAACACACACACACACACACACACACACACACACACACACACACACACACACACACACACACACACACACACACACACACACACACACACACACACACACACACACACACACACACACACACACACACACACACACACACACACACACACACACACACACACACACACACACACACACACACACACACACACGCACACACGCACACACACACACACATACACACACACATACAAAAACACACATACACACACACACACACACACACACACACACACACACACACACACACACACACACACACACACACACACACACACACACACACACACACACACACACACACATACAAACACACACAAACACACACACACATATATATATATATATACATATATAATGATATATATATATATGTATGTAAGAAAGTAAGTATGTATGTATGTATGTATGTGTGTGTATGTATGTATGTATGTATGTATGTATGTATGTGTGTATGTATGTATGCATGTGTGTATGTATATCTTAGGTCTTAGATCTTAGGTGATTTACTCCAAACAGCCCAAACTTGAGCTAACGTTGGAGTTGTATGGTGCTTGTTTGTGCGCATGCGTTGTGGATAGTTTGTTTGTTTATTTTATAGGCACTTTAGATGATTGGGTGTGGTGAAAGAGAGGTTCATGATCGCTGTTTGAAACGCTATTGGGCTTTCTAGTTCAGTAATCGGTGGTGGAATCATATTCCAGATTCGAACTGCTCGGAGATAGAAAGAGAACACTGTTGCATTGATGCGGCATCTAGGTGCTACGTAGTGGCCACGGTTTTTTGACTGTGTTAGTAGACCTGGTGGGGGTGTGATGTTGATTATGTTATTTAATATTTTTTTAAATGTCATGGCTTGTTTGAGTCGTCGTTCAAGAGTTGACCATCCAAGGTATGTATGTATGTATGTATGTATGTATATATGTATGTATGTATGTATGTATGTATGTATGTATGTATGTATGTATGTATGTATGTATGTATGTATGTATGTATGTATGTATGTATGTATGTACAGTGTATGTATGTATGTATGTATGTATGTATATATGCAAGTATGCAAGTATGCAAGTATGCAAGTATGCAAGTATGCAAGTATGTATGTACGTACGTATGTTTTGTATGTGTGTATGTATGTATGTATGTATGCATGTATGGAAGTATGTATGTATGTGCATATGTATATATGCATATAATCAAAAATAGATAAGCGAGCGAAAAATTAACAACTGTCAAACACGTTCCCAAAACGCCTTTTTAATGATTGCTACTACCGTTACGGTTCGTCGGATCCCAACAATATTGATGTCGTTCGAAAGCTATTCAAACTTATAAATGGTATCCTGATAATCATACCTAAAATTAACTGAAAACAGACCTACCACCGGGCCCGTTCCGGTGTCTTTAGACACTGCGAACCATGTTGTTTCGTCGACACAGTTCACCAAACTACCGATTGAGGCACCACTATCTAATTTCATGGTATAAGCTCCACCCACTTTCAAACGGCTGCAAAAATGACATACGTGAAGTAGGCGTGACGTCACAATCACGTATATGAACCAACCAACGCAACGAATTTAGACCCGTTGGGTGGCGTACTTTATTGTGACGTCACGCCGAGGTAGAAATATATCGGTTTCGCTGCGATCAAAGCACATCAGTTTCGCCGCGGTTTAAAAGTGGATGGAGCTTATAACATGAAATCAAGAAATGGCGAAGTGCGCATGTCTGAACCTATGCAAATGAAGAAAACAGCGCTGCAATCGGAAGATTAGTGTACTTAGTACCCGCCGCTAACATCGTTCGGAACCGTACAGAACACCGAAAACGGCAAGATTGTAGGTCCATTTATCGGTGTTCTTTGAACGGTTACCGGGAAATCTAGATGTCGCTAGAATAACAAAAAGAGCATCCTTTCAAATGATACCAAGATCGTCGGGACAGGACGAGCCGTGAGGATGCTAGCGACCGTAGAATTTCATGTTTTAGACGTGTTCTGAGTTGTTCATTTTTCGCTCGCTAATCTATTTTTGATATATTGTATGTGTATGTATTTATGTCCGTATGTGTATATGTATATATGTATGTATGTATATATGTATGTATGCGTGTATGCGTGCATGCTTGCATGCGTGCATGCGTGTATGTATGTATGTGTGTATGTTTGTTTGCATGTATGTACGTATGACCGTATGCATATATGTATACTGCGGAAAATATTGTGTTAAAACGATGAACGCATGATAATTATGTAAGTGTATCATATTCTGATGTACTGTCATATTTTCGGTTAAATTGCTACAATAATGATTCCGTAACACAGCATTCCAGAGAGGATTTTATTATTGCAGTAAAAAGAAAGCAATACAAATCTAACGTAGCAGATCATGAAGAAAGAAAACACACAAATGTTCATAATAGAAACAAAAGTGAGTTTCTAGAGAACAATGGTTCGAACGTCAAAGTTTGGCAGCGTCTTCATTGTTTCGTGTCCGTTTTCATCGACGACATCCTACCGTTTGTAGAAGCAGATCTGAATGAAGAAGTGTAACATGTAACAATTTATAGACACAATAACAACGTCAGTATCGAATATTATTACAATGTCTGTCGTTTGTCAACTAACAGATAATAAATGGAGTTCAGTGCTTGCAATTAATTGCCAGCGCGGTTTGATACATCACACTATAATCAATATATTTTGTATTTACTTAATCATAAAATAAGTTGGCTAGGTATGGTGATGTGCCCTTGCATTGTATGATCTGCTTTACTTTTCATGCTAATCCAAGGGTGATGTAATGTTCTAAGACTAAGACTTAACTATGAAATCGGTAATCTTTTGTAGACAAGCTTATCCTGCATGGTCGGTAACACCAAGCACATTTTACTGGCAGAGAAAACACCAGTAACTTGATTTATTTGATTTACTAAGCATTCATTTCACTATCGAATTTGAGGGACGGTGTTGATGCC